>CAVMGG010000549.1:0-103617 GCA_963680895.1 Fragum sueziense
TCACAAAATCTTTTACTTTCATTGTCTGACACTCCACCGTTATTGCTTGGCTTGAGGTTGGGGTCTCCACTTACGCAAATCCAACCGGAGAGGAAGGCAAACACGGCGGCAAAAGCAGCGAACGCAATGCTAAACCCACTCAGTACGAATTGGACATGAATCTGTGAAATACAAAAAAATATTTTACCAGTAGCAAGGACAAACGTTTGTTAGTCCAATCAGGCACCACAACTAGATTCTTGGTGGAATCATCGAACAAGTTCTATTTAGTATATAATACTTTTGACTTTCGACTTTTTGAAAATGGAAGCACTGAAGGGTCATTTTGCATTTTGAGTTTTGACTCTCTACTTTTGACTTTCGACTTTGCCTACACGCCTTGATTTTCGCGCCTTTCAGAGTGAATTGTCGGCTGCGAAAATCAAGGCGTGTAGGCAAAGTCGAAAGTCAAAAGTAGAGAGTCAAAACTCAAAATGCAAAAATGACCCTTCAGTGCAAAAGTCAAAAGTGGAGAGTCAAAACTCAAAATGCAAAAATGACCCTTCAGTGCTTCCATTTTCAAGAAGTCGAAAGTCAAAAGTAGAGAGTCAAAACTCAAAATGCAAAAATGACCCAGTGCTTCCATTTTCAAAAGTCGAAAGTCAAAAGTAGAGAGTCAAAATTCAAATGCAAAATGACCCTCCAGGGCTTCCATAGAAATCTGGGAGCACTTTACGGTGCCTTTTTTTACAATATTCATTATTTGACAACGTTACCGGTTTCAAATTTTGACCAAATTTTGCATACGACCAGGAAAAATATATTGCAAAATTTGTTTTTAATTTCATAGCTTGACAAAGACAGGAACATACAAAAAGTGGTTGAAATGTTAGGTTTCAAAAATTCTGAGTTGTTTTTCTGACAATTTCTGACTAACTTAATTTCTGAGAAATAACATGTATTTGTGCATGTAGTTATCAACAATATTGGTCTAAAAATGTTCTACAAGGACTCTTCTTGCTATTCTGATTTAAAATATGGGACTGATACATGTATCAAAAATAAGTAGGCAACATTGGGCTTTTGCTAGACGGGTGCGATTGAAATCCGAGGGATCTTAAAAGTCCCGTTGTTCACAATTTTCATTATTTGACAACGTTACCGGTTTCAAAATTTTACCAAATTTTGCATGCAAACAGGAACTATATATGGCCATCTCTCTTATCAAATTCATACGTTGACAAAGACGGCAACGTACAAAAAATTGATTGATTTTTAGGTTTTGAAAGTTTCTTTGCTATTTTTCTGACAATTTCTGATTAAATTGATTTCTAAGAAATTTTCGTGCATGTTGTTACCAACAGTATTGGTATCATAGGTTTCTACAATGTCACTTCATGTTATTCTGATTTAAGATTTGGGACTGATATAAAAACTAGGAAGGCAATATTGGGAACCATTGAAATCCGGGAGAATTTCAATGTGCCGTTGTTAACAATTTTCATTTTTGGTTTCAATTTTTTACAAAGTTGTGCATACAAATAGGGGACATACATGGCCAACTTAAGTATCAATTTCATAGGTAGCTAATTAACGCTTTAGACTTTTGAAACAAAAGTTTCAGGAAGCGTCAGAATATTGAATATACAAACCGAATACATTCGTGTTTTCTTTTTAAGGATTTTGGAATAGTTTTTGACTAGGAACCAACAGTGCGCTAAACTTTTTGAGTAGTATAAAAAAGATACTTACACAGCACGGGATGTCACTTTTAACCTCCAGATCACTCTCCCGTATATATGTGAGCCCATTTCTACCCGCCAGAAAACACGATATACCCACCATCAGATGCTGAAATATAAATATACTCATGACAACTCGTTATCTCGATATCGGTTATGTCAAAATTCCTCCTTCATATAATGAATTTCCCAAAGTCGATAATGAATGTCGTAGCTACATGTTGACTACGTTACCCGAAAAAATCCGTCTTTGAGGGAATATCATAACTTTTTAAGCGAAACAATAAAATCCTACGGTTTCGGCTAATTTTCTTAAGCATTTGTATTCTCTTAATAATTTGCACCTGCGTTTATGAATGACATTGACTTAGAAAACGAGCTGATAAGATGTACCAAATGCGCAAAGAATTTTACATCGATAGGGGGAATGACAAACAGACGCGATATACAGACCAGCAGGACTACAAGTTTATTTCGGATCGATCTTGACTTTAGATCTACACTTATTTCTTGTAGGGTATAATCATGAGAAATTTAAAATTCTATTTTTATTTTTCTATAAAAGTGTATGTTCAATTTTGCAAAATTGAGAAGGCCCGCCCTTGTCCCTTAACAAAATTTCGCGTTACATGTATCCTTTGAAGAGCAAACATATTTTAAGGTATTCACACACTAATGAACGTCACGTATGATCTGCAAATGTCAACATATGTCGACAATTTCCGTATTTTCTCCATGATTTTTTTTTCAGTGGAAATTATTTTGTTAGTATAATCAAATCCACTTGTTCCAATATTTTAGATTTGCAACTATTGTCGAATTGAAGGGAAAACGGCTTATATATTTGCAATTAGGTGATTTGTATGTTAATTGTTTTTCAATTTTCAATAAAACATCTTCACAGAAATATGTCAAATAGGATAAAAACCAAAGGCAAAATCAAAATTAACATGTTTTCTTCGTATGTCACTATACGCATAAGGCATGTGTCCAAGGAGATTTCTTTAATTTTGGCTGGTGAAACTTTCCTATTCTTATACATTTACTGCATATACCTATATAGATATTTTTAAAGTTCTGATTAGTAAGGCCCCACTAATACAGGGTGTCCCAAAAGTAAGGTAACACTATTAACCTTGCATATCTCGGCTAATATATAACTTATATATTTCTTATATAGATGACAGTACAGAAGGTGATTTGTAGAAATAAATAAAATAAATTTAATCTATCATGCAATTTGTATATTTCATCGATGATCAATCGAGCACACCCTATTTTATCAATGACGGCATTGTGATAGTAAATGATGTTCTCTAGGTTACGCCCCTTTTCCTGGATTTATTCTTGTGCTTAAGTTTTTTAATAACTGTCTCATGTGGCCATAGACATTTTCCTAGTACATTCTCTTTGAATGTTTGATAGCAACATTGTAACAAAATGTTCTTGCTTTGGGAATTACACTTTTGACCGCAAGTGTCTCCACAGAAGATAGTCCAATAAACTCAAATCTGGCATGTGTCAACCGACAACAGTCTAAGCATTTGACTTTATATCCCAACGACTGTAATATCATACTTTAAATATTATGTGGGAAAGTTTCAAATACAATTTCAAAATGCACTGTACTAATGCTTTAAATGAATCTTGTTCCGACGAAATTCTATCCATCGTTCCATTTACAGACTCATTCAACTCTAAGATGCTTTTTTGTGCGCTGCGGGGTGTTTCCGTCTTTTGCTTCTGTATTCATCAAAAACTTAACAAGATCGTTCAAAATTATCTATTATTGAGTAGACGAGTTTTCCTCTTGGTGGATCTTACGTTTTCAATTAAGTTTGAGAGTTTTTTGGGAGATTTAGATTATTTATAGGCTTTAGCGCTTACATACGCTGCGAGAAGGTAGGCTGTGACGTCATTTTGATAGTGGTACAGATGACGTCAAAATAACGCCATTTTATTATGGAATGGACGATGAAATTTATGTCAAACATATTTTCAATGAATTTTGCAGAAAATGATAGTTTCCCAAAAGAAATCGGATAAGAAATAGCAAAGCATGTACGTTTTCTAAGTGTTACCTTACTTTTGGGACACAATGTAGGCCTATTTAATGTAGGGTGACTTTTTAAATAGGACAACCCCGCCACTTTCAGACAGATTATCTATGAAATATTGTGGCTATGTATTCCGGTTTTTGCATTTTTTTTCCATTAGTGTTGTTGTCACAATATGTAAGAAGTAATTTTTATAGTAATATATCTAATTAGCACTTGTTTGATGTATAACTTATATATATTTCTTGGAAATGTTACCTTTTATTCACGTTTAGATATATCTATTACACTGTGCGTGAAATACATTTTTTTCATATCGGTGTGATAAATCTTAAATTTGTCATGAAATTTTTAAATTGCGGTAAAATTCCACTTTTTCCCAGAAAAGGTGTCTCTTTGTATGTAGATTTCAAAAATAAAGTGATTCATCCCGCTGATTTTTATCCCCATTAGTGTGTAAATACCTTAAAATGGGATAAAGGTAAGTAACTGAAAGAAAAACATTACCCCAATTCCTACAATGAGCTCAAAAACGATGAACACAGGAAATCCTTCATTTTCTAATGCCACTATTACCGTTGCAATACCCACAGCGATTGTCAAGACAGCTAATATTATATTGAAAACTCCGACATTTCGTAGCCTCTTTAATCCTTTCCTCCGCTTGAGAAATACTTTTCTGCGATCTGAAAAGTATGCAGGTAAAACATTATATTTGAGTACGGATCTGGAAAAAAGTCCTTTGTGGCATTTGAGAACAACATTGATCCAGATCAGCCTGTGCATACGCACAGTCTGATCAACATCAATGTCGTTCTAAAAAGTTTCTTCGTGATCTGCAGCAACTGTGACGGAGTAGTTTAGATGCGCATGAGCCTTTCAGGGCACCATTTCTGATTCTGCCTCTATCTGAACGAGAGTATGATCGCAATGCGCGAAGCTTGTAACATTGACTAAGTATTAAATAGAGGCTGTATAGTAGATTCTACGTGATATAAACGTTCAAAAGGCGCAGCCTTTGAACGTTTATGTCGCGTAGAATCTACTATACAGACTCTATCTGACTTAGTGTTCGTCTATCAATGAAAAGCGGATCTTACTGGAATTACATCATTTTCCCAAAAATTACATCATTTTCCCAAAAATTACACCATTTTTCATTAGTGCACAGGAAACGGGGGCGTGATTATGTATAAACTGACCGGCAGTGCGTTTATGTGAAATATAGCGCCGATATTTTCAAATATACTGCAATTTCATTGGTCCAAAAACTAGGACGAACACTAATGCCAAAGAAGAATTGTGACGCACGTATTGACATCATAATAGTGTAAAATACGACAAAAAGACTGTCTAACGACAGAGATTACATCGATCAATATGAAGCGATAAACTCTGTACACAGAGTCCTCACAAGCGACTTATTTTTTTATGCTCTCCGAAAAAATTTCGGGGGAGCATATAGTCGCCATGCTGTCCGTCCGTCCGTTCGTCCGTCCGGCTGTCCGTCCGTCCGTCCGTGTGTCCGTCCGTCCGTCCGTCCACAGCCAGATCTCAGCAACCCTTGGACCAAATTCAATGAAACTTCACATGTGAATTCCCTGGGATAATACCTAGGAACCCTTTTCTCCGTTTCTTAATTTGAGGCTGCGTCATGGAAAAAAGGGCCTTAGTGTAAAAATTAGTTTTTCTCTAATTTTTCTTCATCTAATGGGCAGAATTTAATGAAATTTTGTACTTATGTAAAAATAGGATGTTCTAGACCATATTTTATAAATAATGTGTGTACAAAAAGGCTGTCGTGGGAAAAGGGGTCTTAATGTATGATAGTTTTTATTTTGTGACAAACACTTATTCGGGGAGCATAATCCGTCTGTGACGGCTCTTGTTTAACTAGAAGACAAGTATGTCATGTCTTGTCGCTTTCCAAGAAAACCCTCGTAACTGCAGCTTGTTTTTATCGTACATGTTTTTCGGCTTTTGTAGTTCCCAAACGACAGAATTTTATATCTGGTCTAATCTTAAAGTTATTGCATTGGACAAAATAGATATTTTTGTTGAGGTATAATTTGTTTCATTATAGCATAGAAAACATTGAAGCAAAATGAGAAAAGTTAATCAGCATTTTCTTCTTAGGCCTTAAAGTTTTACAAAACCTATTGTATTAGGGATGTAAAAACAGGTCTTGATTGGGAAATGGTAAAATAATCATTTTATACTAAAAGGAGACTCCAAATGTCATTAACATTTTTATTTCTGTTTTATCAAAAATATATTAGAGAATTATGCAATAACGTTTGGCATGCTAAGCCAGTGAACTTAAACCCTTTAACAGACAATGACTCATTTTAACTCCCTACCAAATAATGCCTTTGGAAAACATTGCGGAAAATTAACAAATTTTTTGTGGCAAGCAGTGTTTTCATTTCCCACAATGGTTTCTTTCTTATTTTATTTCTTGAGTATTGGCGATAAGCTACAACAAAATGGATAAAGCACATGGGATATAATATTTCACAATCCTACATCCTCGGAATGCAATGTACGACTGGCCAGTAAACAATTTGACCTAGGTCAGCTAAGTTCTCCAAAAGAACATGTGCTACAACATACCGTGTGAACGCAAAAGACACGTGTGCTAAAAACATACGATTGTGAAAAAGCACATGTGCTAAAACACATCGTGTAAACCGCCCTTAAAATTGAATTTCTAAAATTTTGTACGATAAAATTTTTCTAAAACTTGCATGTCACTGGCCATTATAATGAAAATGAAAGTTTATCAGGCCATTTAAAAAATTGTTGAGGAAAACTTGTCGAAAATTTTATTGAAAACATGTGCTAAAATTGTAGATATTTTATTCACGGGTACACCATTTTGGAATACAGAGTGTCACAAAAAAACGGAACCCATTTTTGAAAGTACATTTCTCATGTATCAAGTAATATTTCTCCACCAAATTTACATATGCAATAGCAACGACAGTTTTCTACAAGCAGTTAAAATTTGGTTGTAAAATAATGATTAGTTTGGAAGATATTGACATTCAAATGAATATACCCGGAAAACTATTTTAACACGATATTGATGTTTTCGTTTTGCAGCGCGCGCCTACACTCATTGAATAAATTGACGCTATTCAATTGGTTAATATATTCAATACAATACAAAAATAATTTTGAAACATTGTATTCACAATAGTGCATTTTTATTTCATCTTTTTTGCTAATAAATAAACTGTTTATGCTGCGAGCTGCGATGTAACTAAAATGAATACAAACAAATATCCAAGCGCATTACAGACTCATGAATAATAATCATAGACACTTATTTTATTTCTGACCAACATGCCGGTCACCACTCAATTGAAAAGTATTACGGGTTCCATTTGACCTGGCACTTTATGCAAAACACAAATAACACAAAAGTCACCAAAAAGAATTAAATCATAGTCCACATAAATGTATACTATGCAAGAAAATAAGACTGGACTAATTTTAGGAAACATATCAAGCTTGTAATTTATGAAAATAAAAGTTAAAACTGTGTCATGTGAAATGAAGCACATAATAGTATAAAATTAATTCAAACAACCACACTATGGACTCAGTTTTAACGTACGGAACGTGTACGTATTAAATTTTGAGAAAATCGGTACATACACGTACAGCGGTACAGAATTCAACAGCTGACCGTTAGTGCGCTTTCACGAACAAACAAGACGCAAAAATCAATATCATGTCAGATCGGTTTTTTAGTGTCATTATTAATTTGCTCATAACTTTTGAACCGATGCATATTTTTTAGTGAAATTTGGAACCCAAATGCAAAAATAATGTATCTTCAGTACTGCAAATTCAAAAATTAGCTTGTTTTTATCGTACATGTTTTTCGGCTTTTGTAGTTCCCAAACGACAGAATTTTATATCTGGTCTAATCTTAAAGTTATTGCATTGGACAAAATAGATATATTTGTTAAGGTATAATCTGTTTCATTATAGCATAGAAAACATTGAAGCAAAATGAGAAAAGTTAATCAGCATTTTCTTCTTAGGCCTTAAAGTTTTACAAAACCTATTGTATTAGGGATGTAAAAACTAGTCTTGATTGGGAAATGGTAAAATAATCATTTTATACTAAAAGGAGACTCCAAATGTCATTAACATTTTTATTTCTGTTTTATCAAAAATATATTAGAGAATTATGCAATAACGTTTGGCATGCTAAGCCAGTGAACTTAAACCCTTTAACAGACAATGACTCATTTTAACTCCCTACCAAATAATGCCTTTGGAAAACATTGCGGAAAATTAACAAATTTTTTGTGGCAAGCAGTGTTTTCATTTCCCACAATGGTTTCTTTCTTATTTTATTTCTTGAGTATTGGCGATAAGCTACAACAAAATGGATAAAGCACATGGGATATAATATTTCACAATCCTACATCCTCGGAATGCAATGTACGACTGGCCAGTAAACAATTTGACCTAGGTCAGCTAAGTTCTCCAAAAGAACATGTGCTACAACATACCGTGTGAACGCAAAAGACACGTGTGCTAAAAACATACGATTGTGAAAAAGCACATGTGCTAAAACACATCGTGTAAACCGCCCTTAAAATTGAATTTCTAAAATTTTGTACGATAAAATTTTTCTAAAACTTGCATGTCACTGGCCATTATAATGAAAATGAAAGTTTATCAGGCCATTTAAAAAATTGTTGAGGAAAACTTGTCGAAAATTTTATTGAAAACATGTGCTAAAATTGTAGATATTTTATTCACGGGTACACCATTTTGGAATACAGAGTGTCACAAAAAAACGGAACCCATTTTTGAAAGTACATTTCTCATGTATCAAGTAATATTTCTCCACCAAATTTACATATGCAATAGCAACGACAGTTTTCTACAAGCAGTTAAAATTTGGTTGTAAAATAATGATTAGTTTGGAAGATATTGACATTCAAATGAATATACCCGGAAAACTATTTTAACACGATATTGATGTTTTCGTTTTGCAGCGCGCGCCTACACTCATTGAATAAATTGACGCTATTCAATTGGTTAATATATTCAATACAATACAAAAATAATTTTGAAACATTGTATTCACAATAGTGCATTTTTATTTCATCTTTTTTGCTAATAAATAAACTGTTTATGCTGCGAGCTGCGATGTAACTAAAATGAATACAAACAAATATCCAAGCGCATTACAGACTCGTGAATAATAATCATAGGCACTTATTTTATTTCTGACCAACATGCCGGTCACCACTCAATTGAAAAGTATTACGGGTTCCATTTGACCTGGCACTTTATGCAAAACACAAATAACACAAAAGTCACCAAAAAGAATTAAATCATAGTCCACATAAATGTATACTATGCAAGAAAATAAGACTGGACTAATTTTAGGAAACATATCAAGCTTGTAATTTATGAAAATAAAAGTTAAAACTGTGTCATGTGAAATGAAGCACATAATAGTATAAAATTAATTCAAACAACCACACTATGGACTCAGTTTTAACGTACGGAACGTGTACGTATTAAATTTTGAGAAAATCGGTACATACACGTACAGCGGTACAGAATTCAACAGCTGACCGTTAGTGCGCTTTCACGAACAAACAAGACGCAAAAATCAATATCATGTCAGATCGGTTTTTTAGTGTCATTATTAATTTGCTCATAACTTTTGAACCGATGCATATTTTTTAGTGAAATTTGGAACCCAAATGCAAAAATAATGTATCTTCAGTACTGCAAATTCAAAAATTAGCTTGTTTTTATCGTACATGTTTTTCGGCTTTTGTAGTTCCCAAACGACAGAATTTTATATCTGGTCTAATCTTAAAGTTATTGCATTGGACAAAATAGATATATTTGTTAAGGTATAATCTGTTTCATTATAGCATAGAAAACATTGAAGCAAAATGAGAAAAGTTAATCAGCATTTTCTTCTTAGGCCTTAAAGTTTTACAAAACCTATTGTATTAGGGATGTAAAAACTAGTCTTGATTGGGAAATGGTAAAATAATCATTTTATACTAAAAGGAGACTCCAAATGTCATTAACATTTTTATTTCTGTTTTATCAAAAATATATTAGAGAATTATGCAATAAGGTTTGGCATGCTAAGCCAGTGAACTTAAACCCTTTAACAGACAATGACTCATTTTAACTCCCTACCAAATAATGCCTTTGGAAAACATTGCGGAAAATTAACAAATTTTTTGTGGCAAGCAGTGTTTTCATTTCCCACAATGGTTTCTTTCTTATTTTATTTCTTGAGTATTGGCGATAAGCTACAACAAAATGGATAAAGCACATGGGATATAATATTTCACAATCCTACATCCTCGGAATGCAATGTACGACTGGCCAGTAAACAATTTGACCTAGGTCAGCTAAGTTCTCCAAAAGAACATGTGCTACAACATACCGTGTGAACGCAAAAGACACGTGTGCTAAAAACATACGATTGTGAAAAAGCACATGTGCTAAAACACATCGTGTAAACCGCCCTTAAAATTGAATTTCTAAAATTTTGTACGATAAAATTTTTCTAAAACTTGCATGTCACTGGCCATTATAATGAAAATGAAAGTTTATCAGGCCATTTAAAAAATTGTTGAGGAAAACTTGTCGAAAATTTTATTGAAAACATGTGCTAAAATTGTAGATATTTTATTCACGGGTACACCATTTTGGAATACAGAGTGTCACAAAAAAACGGAACCCATTTTTGAAAGTACATTTCTCATGTATCAAGTAATATTTCTCCACCAAATTTACATATGCAATAGCAACGACAGTTTTCTACAAGCAGTTAAAATTTGGTTGTAAAATAATGATTAGTTTGGAAGATATTGACATTCAAATGAATATACCCGGAAAACTATTTTAACACGATATTGATGTTTTCGTTTTGCAGCGCGCGCCTACACTCATTGAATAAATTGACGCTATTCAATTGGTTAATATATTCAATACAATACAAAAATAATTTTGAAACATTGTATTCACAATAGTGCATTTTTATTTCATCTTTTTTGCTAATAAATAAACTGTTTATGCTGCGAGCTGCGATGTAACTAAAATGAATACAAACAAATATCCAAGCGCATTACAGACTCGTGAATAATAATCATAGGCACTTATTTTATTTCTGACCAACATGCCGGTCACCACTCAATTGAAAAGTATTACGGGTTCCATTTGACCTGACACTTTATGCAAAACACAAATAACACAAAAGTCACCAAAAAGAATTAAATCATAGTCCACATAAATGTATACTATGCAAGAAAATAAGACTGGACTAATTTTAGGAAACATATCAAGCTTGTAATTTATGAAAATAAAAGTTAAAACTGTGTCATGTGAAATGAAGCACATAATAGTATAAAATTAATTCAAACAACCACACTACGGACTCAGTTTGAACGTACGGAACGTGTACGTATTAAATTTTGAGAAAATCGGTACATACACGTACAGCGGTACAGAATTCAACAGCTGACCGTTAGTGCGCTTTCACGAACAAACAAGACGCAAAAATCAATATCATGTCAGATCGGTTTTTTAGTGTCATTATTAATTTGCTCATAACTTTTGAACCGATGCATATTTTTTAGTGAAATTTGGAACACAAATGCAAAAATAATGTATCTTCAGTACTGCAAATTCAAAAATTAGCTTGTTTTTATCGTACATGTTTTTCGGCTTTTGTAGTTCCCAAACGACAGAATTTTATATCTGGTCTAATCTTAAAGTTATTGCATTGGACAAAATAGATATTTTTGTTGAGGTATAATTTGTTTCATTATAGCATAGAAAACATTGAAGCAAAATGAGAAAAGTTAATCAGCATTTTCTTCTTAGGCCTTAAAGTTTTACAAAACCTATTGTATTAGGGATGTAAAAACAGGTCTTGATTGGGAAATGGTAAAATAATCATTTTATACTAAAAGGAGACTCCAAATGTCATTAACATTTTTATTTCTGTTTTATCAAAAATATATTAGAGAATTATGCAATAACGTTTGGCATGCTAAGCCAGTGAACTTAAACCCTTTAACAGACAATGACTCATTTTAACTCCCTACCAAATAATGCCTTTGGAAAACATTGCGGAAAATTAACAAATTTTTTGTGGCAAGCAGTGTTTTCATTTCCCACAATGGTTTCTTTCTTATTTTATTTCTTGAGTATTGGCGATAAGCTACAACAAAATGGATAAAGCACATGGGATATAATATTTCACAATCCTACATCCTCGGAATGCAATGTACGACTGGCCAGTAAACAATTTGACCTAGGTCAGCTAAGTTCTCCAAAAGAACATGTGCTACAACATACCGTGTGAACGCAAAAGACACGTGTGCTAAAAACATACGATTGTGAAAAAGCACACGTGCTAAAACACATCGTGTAAACCGCCCTTAAAATTGAATTTCTAAAATTTTGTACGATAAAATTTTTCTAAAACTTGCATGTCACTGGCCATTATAATGAAAATGAAAGTTTATCAGGCCATTTAAAAAATTGTTGAGGAAAACTTGTCGAAAATTTTATTGAAAACATGTGCTAAAATTGTAGATATTTTATTCACGGGTACACCATTTTGGAATACAGAGTGTCACAAAAAAACGGAACCCATTTTTGAAAGTACATTTCTCATGTATCAAGTAATATTTCTCCACCAAATTTACATATGCAATAGCAACGACAGTTTTCTACAAGCAGTTAAAATTTGGTTGTAAAATAATGATTAGTTTGGAAGATATTGACATTCAAATGAATATACCCGGAAAACTATTTTAACACGATATTGATGTTTTCGTTTTGCAGCGCGCGCCTACACTCATTGAATAAATTGACGCTATTCAATTGGTTAATATATTCAATACAATACAAAAATAATTTTGAAACATTGTATTCACAATAGTGCATTTTTATTTCATCTTTTTTGCTAATAAATAAACTGTTTATGCTGCGAGCTGCGATGTAACTAAAATGAATACAAACAAATATCCAAGCCTATTACAGACTCATGAATAATAATCATAGGCACTTATTTTATTTCTGACCAACATGCCGGTCACCACTCAATTGAAAAGTATTACGGGTTCCATTTGACCTGACACTTTATGCAAAACACAAATAACACAAAAGTCACCAAAAAGAATTAAATCATAGTCCACATAAATGTATACTATGCAAGAAAATAAGACTGGACTAATTTTAGGAAACATATCAAGCTTGTAATTTATGAAAATAAAAGTTAAAACTGTGTCATGTGAAATGAAGCACATAATAGTTTAAAATTAATTCAAACAACCACACTATGGACTCAGTTTGAACGTACGGAACGTGTACGTATTAAATTTTGAGAAAATCGGTACATACACGTACAGCGGTACAGAATTCAACAGCTGACCGTTAGTGCGCTTTCACGAACAAACAAGACGCAAAAATCAATATCATTTCAGATCGGTTTTTTAGTGTCATTATTAATTTGCTCATAACTTTTGAACCGATGCATATTTTTTAGTGAAATTTGGAACACAAATGCAAAAATAATGTATCTTCAGTACTGCAAATTCAAAAATTAGATTTTTTGTTTACGCTTTGAAATATTTGACTTTGAATTAGGGTTCCGTTTTTTTTGGGGGGGGACACTCTGTATAAAGGCATAAATATAAGTGCCAACCTAAAGGCTTTAATTAGAAAATGGTAGTTTGAAAGTGGCTCTTAAAATAGATTCACACTCAGTTATTAGAAACTTTTTACACCACTACTGTTGGTACCAACATGCTCAAAAAATTCTTAAAAATTAATTTAGTCAGAAGTTGTCAGAAAAATAGCCAAGAAATTTTCAAACCCTAAAATTCTATCAATTTTTTTTTGTATGGCCCCTATCTTTGTCAACCTATGAAATTTATATGATGGTTGGTCCTATATGTTTCCTGTTTGTATGCAAAATTTGGTAAAACATTGAAACCGGTAACGTTGTCAAAAAATAAAAATTGTGAACAACGATTGACAAAAAATGGAACTTAGTGAAATTAAGACTTAAATTGGGTCAAAATATTTAAAAGTTAAAAAAATTGGTGATGAGACCATACAAAATCGATTAGCAAATTGTTTTTGATGAGTGATATATCACGGCCACCAATCTTTCTCCTACATTGCAAAATTCTATGAATGAAAATTCAGAATAGGGACTGCCGGCTATGAAGAAAGGGGACCCATTTTGAGTAAGTAAACTCGCGTTGTTACTTTAAATCGGTTATTTTGATAGTTATGGGTTGAATCATAAAAGTCGGGGAATGCTATTCTATGGGGCAATGAACGATGCGTTATATTGCCAAAGCCCTTTTGTCTAGCTTACCGAGTAAACTTGTAATTACTTTCGAAGTGAGTACACACACTTGTGTTTTCAAACCAAACGAAACATAAACGACTCCAGCAACGCTGTCCTATGCATTTATCGGATGAGAGACGTTCAGTTTACTATTTTATGGTCTCTTTTAGTATTTTACACGAACAATTGTGAAAACCGTTGTTTATCTATAAGAAAATGTAAGAAAAACAAGTATGGAATGAAGAAGAGCAGTAAGCTCTGAAGAAGCGAGAGTAACTATGAATAAAGGGGAGCACGCTATAAATAAGCGCGGACTTCATAATCCTTTCTTGGCACTCACATATACTGAATGGTTATGCGTTTGGGAAGAATTGAAGACAGAAATTCCAATATTTTTGTACAAATGTCCCTATGAAAACCAAATTCTAGCCGTTAGAACGATATTTATTGTTATGCAGCTAAAACGCGTATTTCATGTCATTGCGGTAGCTTACAGGCCCGTAGGACTTGAAACAATTTTGTTGGGGGGGGGGCTAAAACCCCTGTCCTGGCTACTGTCTGAATTTTGGAGGGCCTGAATAGGATATCCCCAAAGTTTCAGTGTAAAATAAGGACAATTCAGCAATTTTGGCTGGAGGGGTGGGGGTCTTATGCACTTCATGCTCCCACCTGTTACTATACGGGCCTGACTTATCATAAGACGGAATACATTTTTAGAACAGAACAGTGTATTTGATAAAGACTTAAACGCTACGATTCCTAGTCTTAACACAATTACAATATGCATGAAGAATGGCAAACTTATGTACATAAAAAGACATTGGTGGAATTATGTCCTTCTAGCTTTCCTAATTGTTGTTTAATTTCTGAATAGTCAAAGGGAAGATCCAGGCTGGTACCATTCCTGCATAGTTGCAGGATCATTTTAAGCAAACAGTGTGAAACCATGCCGAGGAGACGTTCTCCAAAAGAGCTTTAACTATACTCACCGTCGAATAGCATTTCCCGATTTTTGAGATTTGGTATGGTACCAGCCTGGATCTTCCGTTTTACTACAGAAATAAAACAACAATTAGAAAAGCTAGAAGGACATAATTCCACCAATGTATATGTTAGCGGCAATAAGTAAAATCAGGCAATAAGCTTAATGCCTAAGCAATAAGCTATTGCCAAGGCAGTAAGCTTATTGCCTAATTCACACTAGGCATTAAGCTTAATGCCTATGTTTTAAGCCTTAATGCCTGCAAAAATAGTCAGACATTAGGCTTATTGCCTAACAATGAAATATGACTACTTTTTGATGTCTTATTTGAAACTGAACATATTTCATAAATATTTACCATTATTTAGAGCTTGGAAAGACACTGATTGCTTTTGGCTTCTTCATTGAGTCAAATACCCATAATTCCATTTTCTGGGAACCCTTCAAATTAAATTTTAGTTCAATAAAAGTAAACACAAACCGTGGTCTCGCTTGTAGAATCAGGATAAAAAATGTCTGGCAGGACCCCATGAAAAGTCATAATTCTACATTTACTAGTATATATTTTGAAATTATGAAAACTCGAATATAGTTATGATTTGTCAGAATTCGGAATAAAAACACTTACTTTTTTCTTCTCTTTCTTTATTTTCTTGTATGAGGAATGTTCCATCGATCTAAATTTCAATTTGATTTATACATAGATCCAAACTTATTTTGTTTTAACTTCTCAAATATCAAGAATACCGGTATTTGGTTGCATGTATTAAGGTTGAGTAGTCAACACAATCATGTTCGACATACTAGTATAGTATTTAGTATAAAATTGACTGGAAAACAAAATTTCAGATTTTTGTTGAATTCGTTGATTTTAAAAGCCGTAGTTACAAGGTTTTGAAATATCACCGACGATTTGTCCCTCACCAATAAATGCATTCTTTAATAACCATCTTATATGGTCAACTGGTGGCTCGGAGTGGATGTTGTGTTTGTTATGGAGCTAGTAATATCAGGAGTATACGGTAACGTGCACCAACCTTCGCATTATGACTAGATAAATTGTTGATGTGGCGCCAAACACCATTCAAATCCATTCAATTGTACAGAAAATGTGCGAATTAGACCCCCACTTCGGTGAAAAATAAGATGTTCCCCTCTGAAATTGATTCACACAGGCCAGATACTAATTCCCACTTTTAAAAAAGTCAGCATAACCATCTCAGGTCATTGATATAGAACAACCTTTGCACTGGCGCATTGTGATTGCTTTGTTTCTAACAAATTCATATTTAAACTTCATCTTAAAATTCTAGACACAACTCATGCTTATTGCCTAGGCGCTAAGCTCATTTTCTGATTTTACTTATTACCGCTAACATATGTTAGGCAATAGGCTAATTTTTGGATGAAACATTCAGACAATAAGCTTAAAGGGCGACGGTAACAGATGGTCTAATTGCAAAAAATGCAATTTTTTGAAAAAATATGCAAAACTTTTGTGTTGACCACCTCGGGATGGTTAATAATATGCGATTCAGACAGAGAATGAGCCGAAATTACAAGACAGATAGCTGAATTTAGGGAGAATCCTAGCATAAATTCAACCCCATCACTGATGGGGTTAGAATTATTTTTAAATTGTTGCGCATGCGCATACAGCGCGGACCATGATTCAAACGAGATTCATACTTAAATTTCAATATGACGTCATCATGTATGTTGTGACGTCATTTAAGAAAGTCGCATGTCCTACTGTTTTGACCTACTTTCGACATCGCTTCATGAATTTGGTATCAAATTGCGAAAAAATGAGTCGTTGCTTCAATAGTTTCTCGTAATCATTTAATCAGGTCATATAAAGCTTAAAAGGTGTACATTTCGTTTGTATTTGACAATTTTTGGGTCCAAATCTGGGAAATAGTAGCTTTAATGCCTGAATTTTTTTAGGCAATACCTAATTGACTAGGCAATAGCTTATTGCCTAGTGTAATATAATGGGGCAAAACTCCTTATTATGAAAGAAGAGAAAATCATAGCATGGATGTTGATTTGTCAATATACAAGATTCTAGGCAGTCCGGGGACGCCCTACTGTCATAGAGTTTTGATGAATGAAGTTAGAGATATGACCACTGACCAATACTCATGTACCATGCTAGTTTAGTGTTTTGATTCGTTGTTGTCTGTCATATATAATACAGTGTTCTCGGGTAACAAGAGAGAGAGGGGCACGGGATGAGCTTAGTATGAAATGTAGAAAGATGTATTAGAGAATGAGTTCTGAGCAATTAGCTCTAGAACGGAGAGAAGTTATTACGAGATTGATTAAGATCAGCATATTAAACAATTAAAGATATAGGAAAGAGATGGATCAAGATCAGTTGGAGATTTAATAGAGTTTTAACAGATATAGTTATGTCATCATGGAGTCGGATATAGGGATTTGAAATATAGAAGAGATAGATTAAACGTTGTATTATCTACAAAGGAGTTGTTGTTTTATCATAAAATCCACTATACGATCACATAGAGAAGACTAACATAATTGGGAAAGAAGCGCGATTATGTTAAACTAGGCATTAAGCTTATTGCTTGATTTTTAATTGGACGTCCGAAAGGACGTACAATTCTTATAACCACTTCTCGACAGGCGAAATGGGTTTTCATTACCAAAAAACCCTTTCTCAGACTCAATCGCCAGTTGACCAAAATTCAAAACAGATTTTGCGACCATACAGGAAAACTGTCGTATCTTTTCCTGCCTTCTACGTATTCTCTAACAAACACTATAAGATTCATTGCCCGGTTCAATTCATGCCACGTCTTAACCAACTTTACGATCTTTTTTCGATTTAACCATTTTCTTGTAGTGATTTGACTTTCGTAATAATTATTGTGTAAAGGGTAAGATCTTTAGAAAGCGATACATGCATACACTATGTTTATAAAGTTAACAAACGCCCTACATCATCATCAGCAGCGATAACTCAAACGGGAAAGGATTAACATCGCAACCTTTATTCAGTATGAAATTTGGGACGCCGTTGGTTCGAAACCAGTTCGGATTATTTCTTCTGTAGATCTATAAAGTTTGTTAAAACGTTTGTTTTTCTTGATGTGTTTACTGAAAACAGACATTTTAGGATGATTACTCGATTTAATGCACGTATTGTGTATGACAAATTCTTTTTCTTTGACCATTTTTGTTTAAGTCTTTGACATATTTAAAGGAACGGGGTTTCCACGAGACGTATTTTGGAAACAGGGTTTTAAAATTGATTATCGGGGAGTGAGTTCATTTCGCAACTCGGGTTCGACTCGATGGCAAATCGGGGTTCCATCTGAACAGCCTCAGATGAGACGCTAGTGATATCCACCTATTCAGAAAAATAGTTGCTCTTAGGAGTTTTATTTTTTTCTCCAGCATCTGTATCACTGATATTCGACAGTATCATGACCTATTTACATACTGATCGATGATCATGACAACAATGATTATTACTAGTCTATGATCGAGTGACAGCGATCTGTATTTTTTTTACGTTTAAGTGAACCGTTTACGTGTATTGAGCTAAGAAGATGAAGCAATAGATCTGCAACAGTGACGATGGTACCTGGATGATCGTATGAATATGTTTACAGATAAAGACATTGCTATTCTCAATTTTTTTGTTGATAATGATATGAAAATTTTAATTGTGTATTGTACTCCACTGCCATTTTCCCGACGGCACGTTCCCAATTTCTTCTTTGTATGCACATCTGTAGATGTAAGGATGCTGCGGCAGTACTGGTATGAGGAATCCATGGTTAGGTGCTCCAATTCATCTGGTATTTTGTTTCAGGAAAAGTATGTATTGAATTTGTTTTATAACCACAACCAGGGAAAACTGCTTGCGTTTTTTTTTTTTTTTTTTTACTGTAAACACGAATAAAAATCAAAGTGCTTGGAACACTATATTTAGACGTCTCTGATTGATTGGGCGGAATTGTATGTAAATGATCGGCGTTTCATTTCTTTATGTCGTTGAATTTGTGTTTAGATCGATTCTAAATCACTGCGGTCGTTTTTTCCCTAACGATGGTGGAGATAAAATTTAAAAAAAAAAGATGATAAAAAAGAACAATGTCTGAGTAGAATTCGAACCCAGGGCCTTCCAGATATAGACATGTGTAAAGAGTACAAGGTGAGTGCTCTGCCAAGTGAGCTATCGCGGCTTTCATTTATGTAGCGCGTTGGCTTACATTTTGAATAAATTGCTTTGTATCGTCCTGTATAAAATCAACAAAAGGTGTAACTGACGACATTAGGGGCGTCCGTGGCCGAGTGGTTAGAGTCGCTGACTCAGGATCACTTGCCCCTCACCTCTGTTGGTTCGAATCCCGCCAGGGACGTATGAACTTTCATGTGAAGAAGCTATCCATCTGGCTTGCGGAACGTCGGTGGTTCTACCCAGGTGCTCACTTGGGGTCTTCCTCCACCATTCAAAGCTGGAAACAGGTCAAAAGAAGGGAGTTCCTTCCTGGGCACGCCCAGTCTACTACTCGGCCATATGGGCAACCGGCAACCGAGGATAAATAACCTAAATCAATACAATAACTGACGACAATACTCATAGTTAACCCAAACAAGAAGACAAAAGTACTAATCACATGGCCTTAATTGAATTGGGTAATGAAATTAATAGTGATTATTCATAGAGACAAATCAGTTGTCTTGAAACGGCAATCAAATCAATTCAAATTATGAGAAGGGTTTTCTGGTAATAAAGCCGATTTCGTATGTCCGAAACCGATCTTATAGAATTAAACACAGAAGAATGAATAAAATATCTTTCGACCGTTCATGTACAATCCCGCTCAATCAATCAGAGACGTCCAATTACAGTGCTCTCAGCACTTTGATACTTATTGTCGCTAACATATACATTTGTACATGAGTGTGCCGTTCTTCATGCATATTGTTATTGTGTTGAGAAGGAGAACCGTAGAGTTCAAGTCTTTATTTATCAAATAAACTGTAATGTTCTAAAATGTATTTCTATGTAATGATAAGTCAGGCCCGTAGTAACAGGTGGGGCATGAAGGGTCTAAGACGACCCCAAGCTGATCCAAAATACTGAATTGTCCTTATTTTACACTGAAACTTTGGGAAAATCCTATTCATACCCTCCAAAATTCAGACAATAGCCAGGACAGGGGTTTTAGCCCCCCCCCCCCCCCAACAAAATTGTCTCAAGTCCTACGGGCCTGTAAGCTACCGTAATGACATGAAGTACACGTTTTAGCTGCATAACAATAAATATCGTTCTAACGGCTATAATTTGGTTTTCATAGGGAAATTTGTACAAAAAAATATTCGACTTTCTGTCTCCAATTCTTCCCAAACGCATAACCATTCAGTATACATGTATGACAGCGTTGCTGGAGTCGTTTATGTTTCGTTTGGTTTGAAAACACAAGTGTGTGCACTTACTTCGAAAGTAATTACAAGTTTACTCGGTAAGCTAGAACAAATGCCTTTTGTACATGTAATAACTTATCGTTCATTACCCCAGCGAATAGCATTTCCCGACTTTTGAGATTCAACCCATAACTATCATAATAACCGATTTAAAGTAACAACGTGAGTTTACTTACTCAAAATGGGTCCCCTTTCTTCATAGCCGGCAGTCCCTCTTCAGAATTTTCATTCATAGCATTTTGCAATGAAGGAGAGGGATTGGTGGCCGTGTATATACTCTTCTGGATTGAAGAGAAATTATTAGACATTATCTTTGGGGACAATTTGGCTCGAATAGAACAAACCTAAGTGTATATGCCATATTTCAAGTAGGATATCCCCCATTTTTACGCAAAAATCTTAAAATTCTTAGAAAATTATTTTCCGGAATAGATTGTTGGAAAATATTTCGGGAATACCGCCGTAATACAGAATAATAAGTTCATACCAAATTTTATGATATTCCAAGCGTGGGCACAACCCTATGGGAATTTCTGATAGGGTGAGATCCCCCTTTGTAAAGTTATATTAACGTTATATAGTCATAACTAGATTTCCAGCCAATGTCAATGGGGGGGGGTCTGGACCCCAACCTCCCTCCAGATCCGCCCTTGCTTTGGGTACTTATTGGAAGTGTTTCGACGATACGATTAAATTAGAAACCACAGGATACGTTTATCATTTGAAAGAATCTAGAATGGTTTCATTCCCTCTTATCTGCTGCTATGAAAAAACAAACCTGCATCACTGGATTGATCCCCGCTCTGATTACTCGCCGCTCCCTGTTCAACTTCAACTCCAATGGTGTACTCTTCAACGCCACGATGGACATCAACTGAAGAGTGTTGATTAGTTTGATGTAAATATGTAAATACGCCATGTTGTGCTGATAAAAGACGCCGCCAGGCTGCATACGACATACGAGGCCGTGCCGGGTACCTGCTCTCTCGTTCCGAATATCCGGGTGGTTTAGAAATGTCACGAAACTGGTCCGAAGTGTTTACCGGATGTGTGTGTTGTTTATACTCCATTTTAGATCTACTATTTCTTATAGATTTTCCAATGTTTTATTTCTACACAGGTAACCGCGTCTGTCTATTCTGAATCTAGGAAGTCATCGTCGTGACGAAAATAAGTAATCACTGCCTTTCAACAAAAAATCGTAGCTGCAGCTTAAAACAAGCTACAGTTACAAGGTTTTTGTTTAAAAGTGATTTTGTTATTTTGAAATGTACAAATAATTAGAGCGTATAGTCAATCGGTTTTAATTGTAGACGTGCATGAGTCGTTTTCAAAATTCGCAGGTTTTTCTCCATGTGTGATAAATTGTACATTTGAATAACACGGTGGGGATTGTGCATGCTGGGATGGATAACGAATATGGAGTATACGGACAAAATTTGCCTCGCTTCAGGTAAGAAATTGTGCAATAATTTTCTTATTTCTGCTCCAATTTTCAAGCGGTTTGTTGCATGTACCGCGCATTAGTGAGCTCTTTCCTCGGATATATGACTTGTTTGTAGAATCTTTGTACTTTATCCAAAAATTGATCCCAACCGACCAGAAAAACGACAAAAAATTCAGGCCCTTTTTCTAGTCGGTTGGGATCGGTTTTTGAGAAAAGTACAGGGAAGTTCCAGATAAATAATACATCTGAGAAAAGGGCTCAGTAAGACGGAGTACATGCAACAAACCGCATGAAAATTGACGTAGAAATAAGAAAGTTATTGCACAAATTCTTACCTGAAGCGTGGTTAATTTGGCCGTAGTTGTTACCATTTCGCTTTCTGGTCGGTTGGGACAATATTTCGGAAAAAGTATCATGAGTTATCTAATATGTCATACATCCGATGAAAGAGCTCGATAAGGCGGGGTACATGCAGCAAACCGCTTGAAAATTGATACAGAAATAACAGAGTTATTGCAAAATGTCTTACCTGAAGCGAGGCGAGTTGGCATCAAATTTTGTGCAAAAAATAGACTGAGTTTACCGTTATGTTTTGATAAACCGTCGGTGTTGTTATAACATCTAGTAACTACGGTTTGATTCAAGCCGTAGTTACGAGATTTTATAACAACACCAACGAAATACTATTTATTTGTCCGAAATTACGTCACGGTTTACTTGATAAAATCGTTCCCTATTGTCGGTAGTCGTTATCCATCCCATCATGCACAATCCCCACCGTGAATAATCAACAATTATTAGTTTTAAAAATGAATAGATACCAAGGCAACTGTGTAAATTATGCCAAAAAACGTTGCATTTTACATGTTTTAATGAGATATTTTACATGTTACATGGCCTGAAATGTGTGAATTTGCTTTGTCCCACTGCTACACTCATTGGTTTTGACCAGCAAAGATAGCTATTTTTAACCGTAATTGAAACACTTTTAAGCTCCACTGGCCTTTCAGGCCAGCGGGCTATTGTCATGGCGGTGTGTCCGTCGTGCGTGCGTGCGTGCGTCCGTCCGTCCGTCCGTGCATGCGTCCGTAAACTTTTTCTTTAAAAATCTTCTCCTCAGAAACTACTAGATGGATTTCAACCAAACTTCACAGGAATGATCCTTGGGTGACCCTCTCTCAGATTCCTACAAAGCGTTTGGATTGAACCAGAATAACATGAGTTATCTGCCCTTGAACATCAAAAAAAGCTGGTTTTGACCTTATTTTTACTCTAAAATCTACAAATATTAACCAATAAAGACAAAACTTGGACAGAATATATATAAGCATGATATCCTGCCTGGGGTCAATTTTCAGCTTGATCGAAATTTCACATCATGAGTTATGTGCCTTTGAATTTGACAAAATTTCCATTTTCGACTTTGTTTTCACTCTAACAACCATAATTGTTAACCAATCAAGATGATATTTGGAGAGAATCTTGTTGACAACAAGATCTTGCTTTTGTGTAATTTTCAGTATGATTGCATTGCTACAATCTGAGTTATGTGCCCTAGGAATTGACAAAATTTCAGTTTTCAACACTTTTTTCACTTTTGTGGCCACATATATAGATTAATACTGACAAAATTTGGACACACCATAAGATCTTGCTCGAGTTTAATATTCAGCTTGATTATTGTGGTGTTCAAGACATAAATTATCAAGTCAAAATCATATTTTTAGATCAGAATGTCTTTATTTTCATGACCACTATGTTACATGCACAATCGCAACTTCTTGAACTAATTATCATAAAGAAAAACAACTCTTACTGAACTTTAAATTGCTCATATCAAAAGTTACTTCCCTTAGTCTACCACAATTATTAACTCACATATTGAATTATGCGCCCTTGAATTTGGCATAATGACAGTTTTCAACTTTATCATCACTCTAAAAATCTCCAAAATATTAGTCAATTATTTACCTTCTTTTCGCTTGGACCACATAATTGCTTCTCTTTACTTTGTTTCTGCTCTAAGAATCACAAGAATTTAAAAATACATCAGTTTAAGCATTTAGATAAATTTGTCAATTTTTTAATAGTAAACCACAAGAATTTCAGGCCTGTGGAGCGACTCAAGACCTTCAGGTCTTTCTAGTTTAGGTTAGTTTGCATGACAATATGTAAATTTACACTTTAAATATACCAGTTACCCAAATGATATTATGTAAATGGTGTAAATGGTGTAAAAATCATCATATATCCTTGTCCCACAGATTTTTGTCTTTGGTGTTCCAGCGTCTAAAATGTCAAAGAAATACAATCTTAATTAGATGTAGACACAAATCATATACCTCCCTTTGAAAAGCTACCGTAGGTTCATACATTACAATTGAAAGAGGAAGAATTTTTTATTTTGTGTATTGTTAATAAATTGAAAAAGAAGGCGATTAACTTGTACAGTACTTTTTTTCTTTGTCTTTGGGATGACGCACTTTATTATACTTTGCAAGGCTTCTTTTTGTTAGATATTTGTCTGGTACATCTGACTTTGAGTACAGTAAATGCTTTCAATAGTAGATTTAACAAATACCCTATTTACACTTATATTATTGCAAATTAGTGTGAAATTGTCCTTGGTGTTCCAGTCCTTGGTGTTCCGGTCTAAGCACTGGAACGTCAAAGACAAAATTGAAATGGCACTGAGGTATGTCATATCGCATGAATCAGATAGGTATTATTAAAATAAGGTAACATACCAAGTTTCAAATTTGTTTGTGTAATAGTTTTAGAGAAAATGCCAAATTTAGGTTTCGCTCGATATTTTAAGTGGAGTTCCGTGTTAAGGGTTGAAAATGACTTTGGGGAATGTCTAAATGAATGGAGCAGATAGATATCATTGAACAAAGTTTTAACGTTACTTACCAAATGTGAACTTTCTTTGTCCATTTTCTTTAGAGAAATACCAATTCAAAGTTTTGAACTGACGGACAGGCTGACAGACGGTAAATGCTAGAACAATATTGCCCTAATGTTTTGTATTGGTGCATTAAAGTCCTAAATTATTACACATTAACTATATGTCTGTGCATTCCTATATCTTTCGATTCATGCTGTGTTATTAAATTCATGTCTTAAAGGAGGTTAGCTTTTACGAGGGGCGGTCGGAAAGTAGTTGGACTTTTGACTAGTTCTCTAAAACCATTAAACTTTTTAACAAAATTCCTTTTACACTGTTTGAACAAATTGTCCCTCTATGTCTGTGCATTTTTGCCATCTTCGTAGCATCTTTATTATTCCCACTATAAACAATGACGTAGACCCACTGTATTAGGTACAGTGTAACAACCGATATCAAAGGCGCCCTGATCTCAAATTTCTTCCCAGCAAGCATTTTTTCACTTCTAGACACAAATAAAAGTCACGTGGGACGAGGTCTGGGCTATAAGAAGGGTAAAACAACTATTGTCATGTGTAATATTTGATAATCTCCACTGTAGATCCGGTAGTATGGGAGCGTGCGTAGTTGTGAAGTAGAAAACATTTTTCTTTGCTTATCTGTGACGCGTTTACTTCGGCATTTATTCTTAGATTTTTTTGAGTTACTTCAGAATTGTACTTAGCAATGACAGTTTTTACCATTTTGACATGAAACGAGTAACTATCAATCCTCGTGAATCCCCAAAAGCAACAAACATGACTACCAACCGAAGGTAACAGTTTAATCGTTTCAGGTGTGGGGAACCAGCTCGTTTCCATGACTGCTGTGACTGATTTTTTATCCCAAGTTCGGAATTATGAACCCTTATTTAATCTCCAATGATAATGTGGTTCAAAAACTTATCTCCTTCAGGGTTAAAACGATTAAAATGTTCTTTTGTTTTGGTTACCCTTGTTGTTCCTCTAACAAATAGCCTATGATACATAAAACACCTATCACATATAAATGGACAGAATGTTGTATATATATAACTATCTTTGAAAATAAACTGACCACATTATTGGCAAATGGATGTAGATTCCACCAATATATAATGTGTTTATACAGTTGCAAATGGGGAGACAGCAGCACGAAAAGTCCGACTACTTTCCGACCGTCCCTCGTACTATCAACTGGAGGTTAAGCTTGGGACTTTTCATTGGCATTTTAATTTGGCAAGAGTTTTGATGTGCGCTCCGGGAAGCGGAATCAAATGAGACAAATATTAGCTGCCAATTTCAACCTAAATCAATGCAAAATTAACATAACATGTTAAAGCAAAGAAAAAAGATGATTTTCTTTGGGGTTATGTTGATGTCTTTGGTGTTCCGCTAATGCCTTTGGTGTTCCGGTAATGTTAAATTCATTTTCCAAGAAAACTGACCAAGCAAATGCATCAAAAGTACAAAACTCGTTATTATTTAAAAACTGATTTTACTATGAAATGCACTATTTTGGTATCACTTTTGTGGGTAGTTAGACGACAATTCTCTGCAGAAATGACCAATAAAAAACAACAACATTTAGTCAGCATTTCATTTTTTAATGTAAATACATATATACTATAAGTCAGTTTTACATCAAAGGGGTTGTAAATTTACAACCCCCTTCAAATAACATTGGATAAATGATGAGCTGTTTCTCATTTAAAAAAGCCTAATTCCATAAGTTTAGATTTTAATATTTCAGGTCATCAGGGGTTGTAAATTTACAAGCCCCCTGCGAATAATATTGGATAAATGTTGTGCTGTTTCTTGTAAAAACAAGCCTTATTCCATAACTTTCGATTTTAACATTTCTGGTCATCAGGGGTTGTAAATTTACAACCCCCTGCTAATAATATTGGATGAATATTGTGCTGCTTCTCGTATAAAAAAAAGCCTAATTTCATAAGTTTAGATTTTAAAATTTCAAGTCACAGGGGTTGTAAATTTACAACCCCCCTGCGAAAAATATTGGATAAATGACATGCTGCTTCGCATAGAAATAAGCCTAATTCCATAAGTTTCGATTTTAACATTTCTGGTCATCAGGGGTTGTAAATTTACAACCCCCTGCGAATAATATTGGATATAATCATGTTGCACTGCGTCTCTTATAAAACAAGCCTAGTTCATCCACAACCTTAATACAATCTGATGATTGATTCTTTTAGAATGTTGCCATTCTCTTGACAAACTAAATATGAAAATATACTTCTTAATAATGGTATAATTATTATTCGCATTATTATACCATATGATATTGTGACTGTGTGTTCAATAAATTTGCGAAAAGGTATCGGTATTTCATAAAAATCATGATGAAAACCTTTGCTCTTGACGTTATGTTTATAGAATATTTTTTTTTTTATTTTCTATTCAATACACAAATTTCGACATTGTGACATTTCCCATTAACAGCTGTCATGCAAAAATTCACTGAAATGCAATTATCTGCTGTTTGGAAAACGATGTTTAACCCTTAGTCCATAGTTATGTGACTAGTTGGAATTATTTTAGTATTCCTGACATAAAGCATCTTTTGGCCATTAGGTTGCCATCATTAAAATTGAAATAAACTCTTCCGAAACAAGGCCTGGTTTTGACGCCCTTACTCAAAAGCTTTAAGAAAGCATTGAGACAAAAAGAAAAAAAAACTATGCTTTTGTCTGAATATTTTCTGAGCTATAATGTGTACAAGTAGCATTCAGATCTGGTAGCATTGGCACGCATTTTGTTGTTTGGGAAAGGGTTAACTGATAGAATCAGCAAAAGCTGTGGGTAAACAGTTTCATAAAATCCACAATCTCAAATTGACAGATATTTTGTTTGTACTTATTATTTAACCCTTTCCACAAACAAGACTTTATTTTGACATCCCTAATAAATTAGATTTGGGAAAAGATTCAGACAAAAGAAGAAAAGGCTGATGATTAGCATGCATTTTCTCCTTTTGCCTCGATATTTTCTGTCCTTTTTACGCAAATTCATACCCTTTAGCAATCCATTTTGTCATCAGGCTCAGCATCTCCTTTGAAATTGGATTACCCTGAAATTTTGCCTATGGGAAAATGTTAACCCTTACTGCACAGTGACGCCTCACAAGAACGTTGCGGAAAAGGAACAAATTGC
This sequence comes from Fragum sueziense, assembly GCA_963680895.1. Classification (NCBI taxonomy): domain Eukaryota; kingdom Metazoa; phylum Mollusca; class Bivalvia; order Cardiida; family Cardiidae; genus Fragum; species Fragum sueziense. The sequence continues at coordinate 28,130 of CAVMGG010000549.1, forward strand.
TTATAACATGCAATTTTTTCATTTCCCAAATTGTTTTCTACACAGAAACATCCAGAAATGTAAAATTTCGTTTTACTTTTAATTTTCTTAATCATGCAACATTTTTTTAAATTCTGTCGTCTGGTAGGCCTACTGGGTTAAAGTTCTACCTTTCGTGCGTCCATGAAACATTAATGTGGTGAAAAATATAACCTATTTGTATTCGAGTAAACGCTCAGAAATAGCCTACTAAGTCATGGACAGAACGAAATTTTGATGAAAAAGTAGTCCGATTCCAATTTAAGAACACATGCCGGCGACGACATCAATTTGGATTAAGGTGAAGTTGAACTATAATAACACTTACACCAATGAATGCAAAGGCAGAAACAAGCTGCTTATCACAATTTTGTGTTTTCTCAAATGTTTTATTAGGCACGATAACGCTAGTTCTTGTTTAAAAAAAAAAGATTAAAATTCACTGAAAATTGTGAAGGAAAGGAGTTAAAGGGTAGATATATGTTTTTTTTTTTTTTTTTTTTTTTTTTTTTTTTTTTGATTTTGGCAAAAAAGGCTGAAATAATGAAAATGTAATTGTTTCAAAATTGTGTTTAGTTGAGTGAAAAATCTAAATAAACGAAGCAATAAAATACCTCATCAAAATACGTCCGTCTGTATACAGTAGCCATTTAAACTGAAATCAAAGTTACACAAGAAAATGTGTATTCGGCTGTGTAACACGTGTCTTCCCTTTGCCTACTGATTGGAATGCCGCGGCCTTGATGTTGATTCGGAACAACCCTTTACGCCCAGGTGACAAAAGTAAGAGGCGTTTAACCCTTTCCCATCATGACCTGGTTTTGACGTCCCTAATCGAAAATCGCTTGGGAAAATATTGAGACAAAAGAAGAAACTGCTGATCATCAGCAGTTTCTATTCTTGTGTCAATATTTTCTGAGCTATATGTTACACAAAACTTACCTTTATCAACATATGTTTTGTTTCGTGCAGAAGATTTCAATTTGGACCACCCTAAACTTTTGTCGTTTGGGAAAGGGTTAAGATTACAGCAATTTTGTCGATCTTGTCATCTACAAGGTAACCCTTCTGCAAATTTCATCTTTTTTCACGAGAAAGGCCTATTACAAAATTTATCTGTCATTTGGGAAAACGAAAAGTTTTGAAAAGTCAAGAGAATTATTTCATTTACCTAATTAAAAACACCACTTTCTAGCTATACGAAATGCATCCAATAACACACACTTGTAAATACACTTCACATAAGTTGATTCACCGCGCCAGATTTCAAGTTTATGCTTCAAGAAGAAAATAATTTACAAATATTATTTTACTAGATATATTCCTATGCTAGAGGGATAATTTGGAACATTTTGTCAAATATTTCCATAAGTATGCCTTAATTCAAAATACTAAACCATGCGAAATGCTTATGTTTGTATTTGGAATGGAAATGACGTAACACGGTTTAGGAATTGGAAGTGGCTAGAGATACGGGCCCGTATCTCTAGCCTATGGGGGCTAGAGATACGGACCCGTATCTCTAGCAAAAACCCCCATGTTTCACTAGAGATACGGACCCGTATCTCTAGTGAAAACAAGGGGGTTTTGCTAGGGATACGGGTCAAACGACTTCCGGTCTTACATACGGGCTAACTTATCGCGTCAATTATGAAAAATCGATAATATTGATCCTTTCCCAAACTGCGAAATTTAGACTATAATTATAATACATTTTGAAATTACGGACGATAGGCCTATTACAGGGGAAATGTCGGAGGAATGGAGAAATTGCTGAAAGGAATGTATTAAAATTGAAACTTTATATTAAATCAATAGTCTATTAGATTTATTTCATGTTATTTTTATTATCTTTTGACAAGAAGGTGCTAACTATCAGCAAATTTATCAATGGTTTCACACATGTGACATGTGTAGGGCCTATTAACCCTTTTGTTTGTTTTAATATTAGATTAAGGGCTATTCTTGTTTGGCAAGAAACTGTAAGGTTTGCGTCAAGAAAGTATAGTCTATTGCCTTAATTTCTCGGCGAATAGCATACCCAGTTCGCCACCCCTTGCCTTTTATCATTTGTGTATCATCACGAGAAACGAGTTCATTAGATATCATGTTATTACACGTAACCTATGTTATTTTTTGTTGTTTTGTGTCCCCCTTTTCAGCTGTTTATATTATCCCTTCATGAATCACCGGGACTAGGCTAATTGAAATCTGTCCACGAACAACACCCAAACTTGTCTTTATTACATAATAATAACTCAATATTTACCCTACCGCGAACAATTTTCGCTTTTTTACCGACTTCTCATACTTCTTTTTACACATTCCAAATTAATGTGATAGGCTACTTGACATCCTCAACACATTCCAAAACAAGATAATGACTTTGAAAAACATTGTGGAAAATGAAAGAAAATGCTTGTAGCAAGCAATTTCTTCATTTCCCACATTTTTTTCTACAAAGAAAGATCAAAGTATGCGAAATTTCATTCAATTCATATTGCCGTCTGCAGCATCTTTGAATTTGGACAACTCCAAAATTTTGGGTTAACAAACAAAAGGGTTAATACACACGGCATAAAGTGTATGAATGACGAGATAAGATATCTATGAAATAAATAATTTCCATTTTAAACCTTTATCAAACAAGAAGAAATAGTTTCAGCAATTTCCCCTGCAATATTTTGTAAGTGAGACATTTGCTAATCCGAGTCTTCTCTGATGTAAATACGCTCTTTGATATTTTGATTTTTCGCTATTTACATCTGATGTAAATAGCGAAAAATCAAAATATCAAAGAGCGTATTTACATCAGAGAAGACTCGGATTAGACATTTGCCTAAAGACTATTTAATGTGTCGTCTGAAACTAATTTCAAAACGTAGTCTAAATTTGGGAGTTTGGGAAAGGATTAATATATTATCGATTTTTCATAATTGACGCGATTAGATCTAGTTATAGCCCGTAAGTTAGACCGGAAGTCGTTTGACCCGTATCCCTAGCAAAACCCCCTCGTTTTCACTAGGGATACGGGCCCGTATCTCTAGTGAAACATGGGGGGTTTTGCTAGAGATACGGGTCCGTATCTCTAGCCCCCATAGGCTAGAGATACGGGTCCGTATCTCTAGCCACTTCCTTAGGAATTATTGGCACTTTTCAAATTTCGCCTTTGACTCTGGTGATAATTAGGGATTGAATACCTTAATGCAGAAAATTGGAATCGTATCTTTTTTACACCAGGGATAAGAATGTGCAAACCCCGTGCAAAGGTATGGATAGAAAATGTTGAGAGAAAGGGATAGACATCTTGCTTAACCCTTTGCTAAATGGCAAAACATTTGGACTGTTGCAGACGACATTTTCAATGTAAAGAAATTTTTGAAAGTTACATTGTTGGCATAGAGAACAATGTGGAAATGAAGAAACCGCTTGTTAAAAGCTTTTATTGTCTACGGCATCTAATTGCATCTCTATTTTGGAAAGGGTTAAAAATAATGTTCTTGCTTCTTTTTGCTGCTTTCTACCGTAAGGCCGAGTTCGAGTTATAAAGCCAATAGTCGTATGTACAATTATATAATACAAAGTTTATCCTCTTCTACGCCCGAAAACGTCGTTACCCCAGTTTGAAAACAACTTGTAGATCTAGTTATAGCGCTCTCGGACGCGACCGACCTCAAGTAATATTTATAGTATGAGAATAAAGATTGAGAATGATTATTTTGTTATTCTTGGTAGAAAACGAACATTGTGGGAAATGCAGAGATTGTTTGTCAAACGCAATTTCTTCATTTTCCACAATGTTTTCCTATGTCTTTATCTTGTTTAGTGTCAAAAGACGTCATTTTGTGAGAATTAGAAAAGGAAATATTATCAATCGAGCATTTAAACCGATGGCTTAGAAAAAAATAGTGTAAGTACACTTTATAGAAATTTACAGAAGAGACAAAAAAGGTTAAAGAGATAAAATATTTTCTAAATTGTAAATATATTTTTATTATACAGAACACATAATGTAGCCTATACCTTCCTAGAGATTAAGAAAATACAATTAAAGAATTTCGGAAAATCTGTAGTTACAATAGTTTTGAACTGAGCCCTCGATTTAATACCATAAGCTCTTTAATCGAGAAAACGAACATCATTTTCTTGGGTTTAATACGATACTAAACGGCACAATTTTAGACTTGTACAGATTCAGTGATGAAAAGACTACAATAAGATATTAAACGGATTTTTATTTTACATTTCTTGCACTTTTCAATAGAAAACATTGTGCGATATTACGAATTATCTGCAGCTGTAAGCAATATCTTCATTTTCCATAGTTTTCCAAAACTAGTATGCGGTCGATGCGTCAAAAGCGTCATTACGTGTGAATATATTAATTAGCGTTTTATTTACAAAATCCGTTTTGTAGGCCTATTTTTCCAGTAACTTAAAATGGGTGTGCGTTAACGGTTATCAAAGATTTTTTTTTAATAAATAGCGAAATTTTAGACCAATTAAAGTTGTTGTAGAGGGGAATATTCGTATAAATTGATATGCAAATTGTGGATGTAATAGCCCAGGAAATATTGGGGCGAATGGAGAAAAAGCTAATCATGATCATTTTCTTCTTTTGCCTCATTGTTTCCGAAGCTTTTTCCACCAAGGAAACCTGTCAAACCAGTTCTTGTTCGGGAAAGCAAAGAGAAGAAAGGGTAGGATGTAGACCAGTAAATCGTTGCTATGCAACAATCGGATACCCGATTTCACACGATCACGTGATGGTTCTTGTGTAATAAACTTGATGCTGCGTGATATAGATTAAAGTTAAAACCGTTAACCTTTTGTGTTTCTACGTGTTATCGGACACAAGGGACGTTAGGAAATCGGTTTCGGATCACACCATTACAGGTTAGTGTATCTTTTACCCGTCTTTTTTGCATGTTTAACTAGAATTGGTCTATAAATTGTAAAACATGCAACATATGCGCATAGATCTAGTTCCTTTACAAAAACAGCGAGAAAAAATAAGCTTTGTAATTTAACCCTTTCTAAAACGACTAAATTTTAGCATGATCCAATTGGAAAGCTGCTGCAGACAACAAAATGCATGTTTTCGAAGAAGGAATTTGTGTAGAACAAAGAGCAGAAAAAAATGAGGCAAAAGGAGAAACTGTTGGTCATCAGCAGTTTCTTCTTTTGCCTCAATGTTTTCCCAGACTTTTTCTTTTATGGACATCAAAACCAGGTCTTGTTTAGGAAAGGGTTAATGGTATCAGTTTAACCCTTTCACAAACGGCACAAAGTTTGATAGTTTTAATCCTTATTCACGTCAATAAAAGAAAGATTTTTGAAACATTGAAACAAAAGAAGAAAGAGCTAAATATCAGCATTTCCTCCTTTAGTTTTGTCTCAATATTTTCTAAGCTATTATTCATACACAAACAGGCATCAATTTTATCGTCATAAGCAGCTTTTGCATCAGAGCACAGTGAAATCCTGCCGTCTTGGAAAGGGCTCCTCAGAAAAAAGATGTACGCTTACGAACGGCAGATAGAATCAGTCGGGATGACGTCATAGCCTCACTTTCATTTTTTCATCGAGGGTACTACCTCGGTCTTTATCGTTACGGGATACCAACTTTGAGGCAGATTATTTCAAAAATCCATCGTTAAAATTCATAAACAAAACTCTTTCTTTAAAGAATGTGATTTAAACTTTCTAATTACCAACGCATTTTGAATAATCAGGCGTAGTCGTCGAGATATTAATGCTGAAAGTTGGTTATGCTTCAACGAAAAAGACCGAAGCTTTCACCTCCACCGAATGAGTGCAGGTCCACTGACGACGTTTTTGATTGGCTGAAAGAATTGTGCCGACCGAATCAATGGGTGTCAAAATTTAAAAAGCTGCTGCAGACTGCAAAATGGATGTTAATAATGGTTTTATGTACCAGGGTTCACAGCAGAATAATTTAAAGGTGTAGTGGCAAATAAGTAAACATTGAAATGCATAATGTTTTAAAGATAAATTAACTTTGAATAAAAATATTATAGGAAAAGGAGAGATTGCTTATTTTGAGCAATAAGAATTTCTTCTCTTCCCATAATATTTTACACAACATTATTATATTTATAACTATCAAAATGCATTATTTATCAGTTTTCGTCATGAAATACCTAAAATCTCTGTTTTTGGCAACTATTTTGGAGAAATTAAGTTGTGTGGGGTGCTTTTAAAGCTGTAGGGACATTACTCTGATTTACATGAAGCTGTAGTGGGGCCGATACAGCTTATTGGGCTGGGGAGGACAATGGTGTACTAATGTATAATTTAGCAAAAATAATATTGAAGCAAAAGCAGAAAATGTTGACCATCATCATTTTCGTCTTTTGTCTCTATGTTTTCCCAATCCATATCGGTTAGGGTTGCCAAAAGCAGGCCTTGTTTAGGAAAGGGTTTAACCCATTACCAAACGGCAAAATTTTCGACTTGTCCAAATCCAAAAATGTTGCAAACGACAATTTCAAGTTGGGGAAATTTAAAATCTTTTGGTTCTTTTGGGTAGAAAATATTGTGGGAAATGAAGAAATTGCGTGTCACAAGCAATTTCTTCATTTTCCACAATATTTCCCAAAGCCATTATCTTGTAAGGAGTCAAAAGGAGTCATTGTGTGGTAATGGGTTAAGTTGGATCACCCAAAATTTTGTTGTTTGGAAAAGAGATTTCGTCCGGGAAAATGGTAATTTCATTTATAGACTCTAAAGTCATATATTTTTTCCCTAAAAACCGTCGTAACTTCGGCTTGATCAACCTGTAGTTACGCCATTTTCGAACGTAACCATCGATGAACAGCTTTATCTAAACCAACTGATGAAATTCTTTTCCCAACTTAACCATTTCCAAAATGATAGATCCGGACAGATCAAGTATGAAAGCAGCTTACCGTAGACGAAAAATAGATCTTTTTTAAAGAACGAAAATCCGTAAAATATAGAAAATATATATGCAAGGCATGAAATGCTTGTCTATACCTTGGTTTTACATTTCGTCAAAAGAAGTCATTGTTGGGAAAGGCTTAGGATAATGTATATTAGTACTGTTTAACCCTTGTCAAAACAGCAACATTTAGACTAGTTCAATTTCAAAGATGTTGAAGATCGGAGAAAATATTTTTTTTTAACTTTAAGGATAGAAAATATTGTGGAAAACGAAGAAATTGCTTGTTTCCTAAGCTATCTTCGGCTACACACAGATACGTCGATGAAATCGTGAAATTAATCGGCCATGTTGAGGGAAAGAAAAGGATTTACCTTTATAGTCTTTTCTCAAACACAACATGGTTTTGACGTCCCTAACAAAATTTAAGGTTTGGGAAACTATTGAATCAAAAGAGGCAGGTGTATTTTATCATTTTCCAAAATGGCACAATTTTACACATTCCATTTCATCGCCATAGTATGCGATAGACAACATTGATTGAATTAAGAAAAATACAAACATTCTATGGGATACTCTGCAGAATAATATTTACTAAACCTTTTCCAAACCAACAAAAATACTGTTACAATTGGAAAGATGACAAAATTGGTGCCAATGAATATATAGGCCCCTACTCTGATTAAGAAGACAGTGGCACAGAGGGTATTGTGTCCAAAGAAGAAAATGTCGAATACTCTGCATCAACACTTGTTTGTGGACATTTGAAATTTTCGTTAATCTAATTATATTCATAATATTCATGATGTATTACAGATTGTATGTGAACAGAGAAGAAAACAGAAGAGGGATAATGCTCTTTTCTACAGAATAATTTGAAGCTGCAGAGGCAAATAAATATACGTATCAGTAAACCTGGAAATGATCATTTTTATGCAATCAATGATGAATAACGCATCAAGGGAGAAAAATCATTATTGCTCATTCTGATAATTTTAGCTCTACTAGCCAAAGGCCAGTGGCCTTATGTCATGGCTCTGTGTCCGTCGTGCGTCCATGCGTGCGTCCGTCCGCACGTGCGTTCAAACATCTTCTTCTTAAAACCTACTGGACCAATTTCAACCAAACTCCACAGGAATCTTTCTTGTATGAATCTCTTCCAAATTCATTCAAGAATAATGATAATAAATCAATTCCGTGTAGAACTGAAATTTTGATTAAATCAAATTTTCGAAAAAATTTAAAAATCTTCTTCTCCAAAACTACTGGACCAATTTTAACCATACTTCAAAGGAATAGTACTTGCATGAATCTCTTCTAAATTCCCTAAAAAAATCGTGCAGGACCAACATTTTGATTAAACTTATGAAATCAAATTTTCGAAAAATCTTTAACAACCTTCTTCTTCAAGACTACTCGAGCAATTTCAACAAAACTTCATATGAATCTTCCTTGCCTGAATCTTTTCCTAATTCCTCAAAAATATGTGCAGAACTTAACTTTCGATGAAATTTACGAAATCAATTTTTTTTTAAAAATCTTTAAAAAATCTTCTCCAAAACGCCTTAATTGGATTTCATTGCAATTTAGCCTGAATGTTCAATGTACACTACAGTATATTCTATGAACAAAATTCGATCGGGTGAAAATCATGGCAGCTGTGTGCAGGGCTTATTTTTCGCTATATGAGACAGTATAATTTTAAGAAAAAAACATTTCTCTTCCATAACCACTTATTGGATTTCATTCTGGTGTAGCATGAACCTTCTGTGGATAGACCTCTATTGTATTCCTTGAAGAATTACGTAGTCTAAAAGTCTAAAGTCTAAAAGCCAGTGGAGCGATACAGAGCCGTCATGACCCTCTTGTTTCCTTAATGTTTTTTTTCATGAATTTTACATTTACAAAATTAATTCAAATACAAGTATGCATTTTCTAAAGATTATTTCGACATGGCGTACCCGAAAGTTCCTCTATTTGTTGACTATTTTGAGGAAAGCAAGTTACGTATATGAAACACTCGCACGAGTTAAAATGACAATTCATAGTAACTTAGATTTTAAATACTTTCTTGTTCCTCTCGAATATTTAAGATGTAAAACTAAGCCGTTTTATAAAAGGGTATAAGTTTAAGTTGAATTCTTATTATATTTTCAGATTCGAGTTTTGGAGAAGAAACTCGAGGTTGTATATACATGCATGAGTATAAGACGACCAACTAATTGCGGAGACATTGCGTCAGAACATACACGGACAGAGACCTCAGTTATATTATATACAGTGACAAATTCTGTGCAAGAGTAACGCTAATGCATATTGTTTTGTAACTCTTCTCAGAATAGCATAATTCATGGCCGCTTATCTCCTAAACAGAATAAGGCTTGTTTCTCTGAGAAGTAACACATCATTTATCTATTATACTCTATTGTAAGATGCAGCGGGTTGAACATTTTCAACACGCAATGACCGGAAATTTTAAAATCCTAACTTATTGTGTACTTTGGCTTGAATCTTAGAGAAAAAAGTGCATCAATTATCCTGTATAAGATGTAGGTGTTGTAAATTTACGACCCCTAATGACCATAAATTAAAAAAAATACTGATTGTTGAATTTCGCTTGTTTCTACGAGAAGCAGCACATCATTTATCCATTATTATTTGCAGGGGTTGTGAATTTACAACCCCTAATGACCAAAAAATTTAAAATCATCACTATTGTGGAATTAGCCCTGTTTCCATCAATTGTAGCGCAACACTTATCAAATATTATTGTCAGGGGATGAACAGAACTTTTAGAGGCTAGTTTCTATTAGAAGTAGCATATAGTTTATCTTGTATAAGATGCAGGGGTTGTAAATGTATGACCCCTAATGACAAGAAATTTTAAAATCATGATTGAAGGTGGAATTTTACTCGTCTCTATGAGAAGTAGTACATCATTTATCCAGTATTAGATCAAGGGGGTTGTAAATTTACAACCCATAGTGAGTTTTTAAAGTCATAACTTATGTCGGACTTAGGCTTGTTTTTTATGAAGAGCAGCATATCATTTATCCAATATCAATTTTAGGGGGTTGTAAATTTACAACCCCTATGACTTAAAATTTTAAAGTAGAAACTTACGGAATTAGACTTGTTTTATAAGAGACGCAGTGCAACATATATCCAATATTATTCGCAGGGGGTTGTAAATTTACAACCCCTGATGACCAGAAATGTTAAAATCGAAACTTATGGAATTAGGCTTATTTCTATGCGAAGCAGCATGTCATTTATCCAATATTTTTCGCAGGGGGGGGGGGTGTAAATTTACAACCCCTAAGACTTGAAATTTTAAAATCGAAACTTATGAATTTAGGCTTGTTTGTAAACGAGAAGCAGCACAATATTCATCCAATATTATTCGCAGGGGGTTGTAAATTTACAACCCCTGATGACCAGAAATAATAAAATCGAAAGATATGGAATAAGGCTTGTTTTTACAAGAAACAGCAGAACATTTATCCAATATTATTCACAGGGGGGTTGTAAATTTACAACCCCTATGACTTGAAAATTTAAAATCTAAACTTATGAAATTAGGCTTGATTTTATACGAGAAGCAGCAAAATATTCATCCAATATTATTCACAGGGGGGTTGTAAATTTACAACCCCTGATGACCAGAAATGTTACAATCGAAAGTTATGGAATAGGGCTTGTTTTTACAAGAAACAGCAGAACATTTATCCAATATTATTCGCAGGGGTTGTAAATTTACAACCCCTGATGACCTGAAATTTTAAAATCTAAACTTATTGAATTAGGCTTTTTTAGATGAGAAACAGCTCATCATTTATCCAATATTATTTGAAGGGGGGTTGTAAATTTACAACCCCTTTGATGTAAAACTGACTTGTGGTATATATGTATTTACATTAAAAAATGAAATACTGACTTAATGTTGTTGTTTTTATTGGTCATTTCTGCAGAGAATTGTCGTCTAACTACCCACAAAAGTGATACCAAAATAGTGCATTTCATAATAAAATCAGTTTTTAAATAATAACGAGTTAGTCAAGTTATATAAAGTAAATGGGAAATATTAATTTTGACGATTGAAACTTTTCAGGACATTTGGACTCCAATAAGAATTATTTAGACTAAAATATTTGATTTTTTCCAACTTAAGCAGCAAGAAATGCTTTAATGTAAATTATTATGTAATTATGCACAGAAAATGATTCGTTTCTATTATTTATTAGCTATTGACCTTTTAATATGTAATTTGGCGAAAAAAATGTGAACTATCATTTAATTTATATTATTTGCATACATGTATTCAACTGGAACACCAAAGACATTTTTGTCCGAAATACATTATCAATAACCGATTTAGAAGCAACACACCCACAATTCAGGATGGAAAATGATTTGAAACATCTAATTAAGAATCTAACAACAAATTGAGAACACAAACATTAAAATATTTGACGATTAGCTTTCATGATTTAATGGTCTAAAAAAAACTGCAAATTTTTAAATTGACTCGTATACAAACACTAAAAAACAAATACATAGTTTTAACATTTACCAAACCATTTATCGTGAGCTATACGAGCGAATAAATGTCCTAATTCTTTATTCCCAAAAGAGGAAGTGTTTGTGTTGAGCCATTTATCAACAACAAGAAGTAAAGTGTTTGCATACAAGTCTACAGTTATAGCCGTTGAGTTATACATGTACCATACACCACAATTGCTCATCCGTTTTACATAATATACATTAGGTAAAATATGTTTCAATCTAAGGTATTCGTAAAAAGGATAAGTAGGCATTAGTCTGGCTCACTGTCGTGCTACATGTATGTATTTTCGTACGTCAGGCACTCACTAATAATGGTTGACTCCAGTAGGGTGATTAATTACAAAGATAAAGAGCAAAGATATGACATTTATGAAATAGATAGTTTTCGGTATTTTTTAACACTAGAAGTAACAGTTTTAAATGATCATTACCATAACCCGAAAAAAGCGGTTTTAAATAATGTACATAAAAATGTGTTATGGCAATTTGGATACCCACTACCAATTGGATGATTAGCTCAGTGGTAGAGCGTCTGACGTGTGTTCCAGAGGTCCAGAAATCCAGAGCTCGAATCCCACGTTGGGAATATGTGTTTCTTCTACTATCTGTTTTAATACACTTGCTCAAACCAAACGATTCTATAAATTACTAAGATGCAATAAAAACATAGTTGGTAATTGTGTCTTTTTAATCTCTAGAACCAGTTGGTATGAAAAATGTAAAAAAGGTGTTTTGACTAAAATACGTACAAGGCTTGGGATTCGAACTAGGGACCTCTACGTTACAAGGCAGACGCTCTACCACTGAGCTAATCGGACTACTGGTTGTGAAGAAATCCAAATTGCCATGATATCAGGTTATTTAACATGTCTTTGTATAATACTGATATTTATTGGATGAGTACTTTGCAGAACGATGCTATATTTGGACAAGCCGGTAGGTGAGTCTAAATATAGACTGGTTCTGCAAAGTACGAATCCAATGACGTAACGTCAAAAGTTGCGGACCAAGCCAAAATTGGCTATGCACTTCTGTTTAAAACCGCATATTTGTTATTCTTATTTGAGAAACACACCTGTATTTGGTATCATATAAAAGATATTGAATTGTAATTTATTAATATATGTCGAATTTCAACATTGTTTGAATACAGACAATTTGATAAACAAAATAAATAAACTCTGACGCAGAAAATGACGTCGTCACGTGTAACAGAAATTACCAAACAAACTCGCGAGAATCCCAATAGAATAATCAAAGTGCTGTCAGCACTGTATATTGGGCATCACTGAGAAATTGATATTGGGACAAAAGGACAATATGCTGATTTGCAAAATTGCCCCATTCTCTATTTGATGTTTTTAAGCATTTTCTGTGAAGCGAGTAAAAAGGCGTCATCGTTTGGAAAATGGTTAATTAATGTGTAGGCAAACGTGCATAGATGATAAAAAAAGTTGAATGTACACTCTTGAGGTGAATCCAAAATGTGAGGCTGTTTGGGAAAAAGGAAAATGTTACACTTTACCGGATTTTACATTAAATCAACATGTTGGATTAATTCTTATTCTTAGCTAATCAGAATAATACCAAGCACGGACCCATTGTAGAGGCTTAGCCTAACTGATCTCTGATCTGCAAACATATTTCGATTAAATAGAATGCACTTGTTCATTGGTCCAAATGATCAGTCTAAGAACAGTATATGAGGTTAAAATGTTAAAATTTTAGAAAACGGCAAATTTAAGATGATTATCTTACTTTGATCAAAATATTTTAAAATCACAGTGTCTAAACTCTATAGGCAAGCCTCTAACCATTCGTCCTTTTCCAAACAAGACATTGTTATGAAGCAAATAATATAAAACATACAAAGATAACCGGAATTTTCTCCTTGTCCCAATATTTTCTGTGCTTCATTGTACATGACATGATTTCATCTTTATCGTCACCCGTTTCGTCGTCTGCAACTCTTTCTAATTTGAAAAACTCTAAGATATTGTCGTTTGGAAGAGCCTTCAACACAAGAGTTGAAAAAAAAAAACAAAAAAAAAAAAAAACAAAAAACAATAAAGATAAAGTGAATGCAGATTCCTTAACCCATTACAACACAACGACTCTTTTTGACTCCTCACAAGATAATGCCATGGGAAAACATTGTGGAAAATGAAGAAATTGCTTGTGACAAGCAATTTCTTCATTTCCCACAATGTTTTCTACCCAAAAAGACCAAAACATTTTAAATTTCATGCACTTAAAATTGTCGTCTGCATCTTCTTTGAATTTGGACTAGTCCAAATTTTTGCCGTTTGGTAATGGGTTGACCAATTATCAGTCGCCGATTTCAAGCAAATAGATCGTTATTGTTTGGTCTTTCTAGGAAGAAAATATTGTGGGAAATGAAGAACTTGCTTGTCACAACCATTTCTTCATTTTCTACCATGTTTTCCAAACACATATATTTCATGGGAACCTAAAGGGGTCAGAATATAGGAATGGGTAAAGCGCAAACATTGTATCTAGGGAATGGGTTAAGGGTACACAGCTGTAGTAGGTCAACCAGTGACCCAGTTAAACACCTGTTGACCAGTGCTTTCACTGGTAGGCTAAATGACCGTAGAAAAACTCAGAGCAGTAATATTTTAACTACATGGCATTTATCTTAGAGTTACACTATTTTGCTTTCAAGCTCTTTACTCAACCGAAAAGATTGTAAAAACGCTGAAAATTCTAACAGGTATTCAATCTAAGCGAAAATTTTATCAAATGTAATTATTTACCCCCTCCTTATTTGTCGCAGAAGTGAAAAAGATGAAAAACGTTGAAGATAGTGAATGATAAAGGACGCTTCTGTGGTGTTTGAAATAACGTAGTCTGGCTTGAACACATAGCTTAGCGGGTTAGAGTTAGAATGTAGTGTCTGGAGTGATGTCTGGGGGGATCGAGAGTGAAAAACTGGTTATAATATATTGGGCTATGCCCGATATAAAAAGTAAGACTTTTAAAGCGCACAAACTTTGGCAAATTACGTCAGTGATGTCACAGAAGACATAGCGTAAATCTTACGGCAGTTGGATGGTGTAAACAAACTATGGAGGAATGGAAAGAAAGAGATAAGTAGCGTCACGCTGTTAAAAAAACGTCATTTTTTCGGTATGTCTAATTTTTTAATCTAATTTATTTTTCCAATAGCGATTAGAAATCAATATAAAAAATTTTGGGACATTGATCTGAGCTCCAGTTTTTGTAGTTAACTTTTTGTCTTGATTGGAGTTGATGAAAATCATTATTTTTATTGCGTTTGTAGCGTCTTAAAAATGTCACATTTTCACTAAAACGGTCCCAAATGCAAGGGTGATTTTTTCATATATAGCTTTTTTTCTAAGAAACCAAAATATTCTGAATTCGAATTGATTTTCGACATACATCTCGGATAAAATTTGAAAAAATAAATGCATTTGTCAATATCTCTTCAACTAGCGAAGATATAGAGTGTGATGTAGCGTCTTAAAAATGTCACAAAAACGCGTTTTTGACGATTTGACGTCATGTTGATTTTTTTCGGTATGTCTAATTTTTAAATCTAATTTATTTTTCCAATAGCGATTAGAAATCAATATAAACAAATTTTGGGACATACATCTGAGCTCTAGTTTTTGTAGTTAATTTTTTGTCTTGATTGGAGTTGAAGAAAATCATTATTTAATTGCGTTTGTAGCGTCTTAAAAATGTCACATTTTCACTAAAACGGTCCCAAATGCAAGGGTGATTTTTTCATATATAGCTTTTTTTCTAAGAAACCAAAATATTCTGAATTCGAATTGATTTTCGACATACATCTCGGATAAAATTTGAAAAAAATAAATGCATTTGTCAATATCTCTTCAACTAGCGAAGATATAGAGTAAGATGTAGCGTCTTAAAAATGTCACAAAAACGCGTTTTTGACGATTTGACGTTACGTTGATTTGTGAAGAACTATTCATGGCGTTTTACGATCATGTATCGATGCTCTAGATCCACTTGTTTTATCGTTGGTTAACTACCTTGCATTTTGTAGTCTACGCAACTTAAGGTTAAAATTTGAGACCCGTAACAGAAAAAAGAAAATCATTGACCAAGGCATAAGAAAACGTTAAGATAATAGAAGACATTTTTTAAGTAAAGCATTTCATTGATTTCATCTAATATGTTGCAGCATTTAGTCTCGGAGTTTCATTTTTCCTACATATAATGCATTTGTTGTAGACCCCATTTAAAAGAATATTCTATCTTTTGTCTGCTAACGAGTAAACTTGAAGACGATTATGTAGTAAGTATTTACACATTTTTTTTATTTTAATTTGTTTATTTATTTTCATTGTTTTACATTTGCGCAAGTAGAAATATCTTAATAACAAAAATATGCATACTTGACAAGTTATATTTAGCGTATGAAACGGCTCCATTTCTCCTACAGGTGTAAAATATTCACTTTCAATATTCATTAGAGCTTGATTTTTCAATACTTACGAAATAATTCTGTTGTTTATTTATTATACCCCCCACAACAAAGTTATGGGGGGGTATACTGGATTCAGGTTGTCCGTCCGTCTGTCCGTCTGTCCGTCCGTCCGTCCGTCCGTCCGTCCGTCCGTGGACATAATTTTGTGTCCTCTTCTCCTCCCACAGTTTTTGACCGATTTTGCTGAAATTTTACCAGGTTGTTCCCTATAACATGAAGTTGTGCACCTGCAATTTTCATCTTGATCCAGGCAGTAGTTTCAGAGTTATGCCACTTTGAACTTTAGCACTTTTTCAGTGACAACGCGCTAGTGGGGGGTATTTGTCCGCTTTGCGACAGTTCTAGTTGATAGTTGAGATTATTAATTTTGTATGGTGCTATTTTCATGTATGCATGTATTGGTATTATTGTGAAAATGTTTTCTTTTGGCCAACATTGAAAATTTGTCATTTCTCATGTTTTGGGGAAAGTTATAACTTTCTTTACACCTTCGCGTAACGTTAACGTCGGAAAACGGTCGATATGCGTGTTACAACGTTGGTCCGCAACTTTTGACGTTACGTCAATAAAATTCTCCGTACAAGTCGATAATTATTGAGTGGTCACCATGCTCATTTCCGAGGAATGAGACTTTGAAGAAGGATGGTGTAAGAAGTTATTTAGAAAGGAAATGTGCACAGTTACTTTTTTTCCGTTAGTACATATATATTTTAACGCTTGCAAGACAACAGGCGCCTAAATGCTACCAACTCAATTCAGCTGGGTAGACTGGTTGATTGATTGGGTTTAACGTGCCTTTCGACTGGCGGGTAGAGCACCTTACCATGGATTCCTGTCCTTTCTCTCACACTCACAACATCCTTATCGAGCCCCCAGCTGCACTCCTACGTAGGTTACACAGCTTGGTAGACAGAAGCATTGACTATATCGTCGGTGTAAATGTAAAACCTCGTATGTCGATTCTTGCGATTTTCGAAGGACAAACTTTGTGTGTCCAGTTTAGACAATTATCGCAGATTTTGAAATATTTTTAACGATCAGTATCAATGATAAATTATCTATGAACAATATGTCCAAATTTCAAGTAAAACATTTCAGTTTGGGAAAAATTATTACACTTTTTTCCCTCCCCTTTAAATATGAGATACGAGGTTTTGCATTTACAACGACGATATTTTGCTTAAAATATCAAGACTAAAGGAGATGACATCGAGGGCTCAGTGCAAAACTATTGTAACTACATATTTTTCAGAAATTCATATTTTTTGCATTTTCTAAATCTTTAGGAAGGAATACATCATGTGTTCTAATATTAGGTTTCAATTCTGTATACTTAAAAAGATATTTAGAATTTTAAAAACATTTTTCCTCTTTACCTTTGAGGAAGTCAATAAGTTTTTTCCCTGTCCTGTAAAATTTCATAAAATGCAGTTACAATAGTTTTGCACCAAGCCCTCGACATATAAACTAGACAGTCCTGGCGGCCTGGAAGCGCTCCACAGGCCTGACTGTTTGTCTTCTTGAATGCAATTTCAAAGGTTCAGGCTGCGCAAACAAGCAAATGCATGACCAAGCTGAAAATAACAAGCAAGTAGGATCGTATTTTCAGTAAGATTTCTGTGAAAGTTCTGTATTGATTAGTAAATACTAATGGTTGTAAAAGTGAAAATAAAGCAGAAAATGGCAATTTTGTCAATAACAAGAGCACATGCCTCATATAAAATTCAGATCAAGCTGAAAATTACACCAAGGCAAGATCTTATAGTTACCAACATTCTGTACAAGTTTTGTCTTGATTGGTCAATATTTGTAGTTGCTAGAGTGAAAACAAAGTCAAAATAGAGTCGAAAATGGCAATTTTGTCAATTTCAAGGGCACATAACTCAAGATATAAAATTCAGATCAAGCTGAAAATTATACCAAGGCAAGATCTTATGGTCACCAACACTCTGTCTCAGTATTGTCTTGATTGGTCAATATTTGTAGTTGCTAGAGTGAAAGCAATGTCAAAATAGAGCCAAAATGTGATTTTGTCAATATCAAGGGCACATAACTCATGACGTTAAGTTCAGATCAAGCTGAGAATTATACCACAGCAAGATCTTATGGTCACCAACATTCTGTACAAGTTTTGTCTTGATTGGTCAATATTTGTAGTTGCTAGAGTGAAAACAAAGTCAAAATAGAGCCGAAAATGGCAATTTTGTCAATTTCAAGGGCACATAACTAATGATGTAAAATTCAGATCAAAATGAAAATTATACCAAGACCAGATCTTATGGTTACCATCATTCTGTTCAAGTTTTGTCTTGATTGGTTAATATTTGTGGATTTTAGAGTAAAATCATACTATAATTTGAGCAACGTTTGTCTGTTTGTCTGTTTGTCTGTTTGTCTGTTTGTCTGTTTGTCTGTTTGTTCCCCTACTCCTCCCAGGTCCTTGGGCCGATCTTCACCAAACTTGGAGGGAAGGTGGAGGGCGGCCCCGGATATTAGCTTGAGGGGTTCATTTTTTGAAAGGTCAAGGTCATCGAGGTCAAAGGTCAAATTTATCGTTTTTACGGGTTACGGGACGGGATTGCTTAGTTACGGGACGGGATTGCTTACGGGTTACGGGACGGGATTAGGTGGAGTGCAGCCCCGGATAGGTCAAGGTCATCGAGGTCAAAGGTCAGCCCCGGATAGGTCAAGGTCATCGAGGTCAAAGGTCAAATTTCGAGACGGGTAAAATTGCTAGTTAAATTCAAAACCAGCTATTTTTGACATTAAAGGGCAGATAACTCAGGTATTTCTGATTCAATCCAAATTCTTTGAAGGAATCTGAGAGAGGGTCACCTAAGGATCATTCTTGTAAAGTTTGATTGAAATCCATCTGGTAGTTTCTGAGAAGAAGATTTTTAAAGAAAAAGTTTACGGACGGACGGACGGACGGACGCACGGACGCACGGCGGAAAACAGCGCCATGACAATAGCCCGCTGGCCTGTCGGCCAGTGGAGCTAAAACGCTCTCCGCGGCAAATAAACGCATTACCAAACGGCAAAATTTTAGACTTTCCTGATTCAAAGATGTTGCAGAGGGCAATTTCATGTGAATCAGAATTTACATGTCGTCGTTGTAAATGCAAAACCTCGTATCTCATTTTTTGAAAATTTCAAAGGGGAGGGAAAAGTGTAATAACTTTTCCCAAACTGAAATGTAAATACTTAAAATTTGACATATTGTTCGTAAATAATGTGTCATTAATACTGATCAGTAAAAATATCTCAAAACCTGCGAGAATTGTCTAACTGGTCACACAAGTTTGTACTTTGGAAATCGCAAGAATCGACATACGAGGTTTTGCATTTATACCGACGATATATATATTTTGTTTTTTCTCAGTAGAAAGCATTGAGGGAAATGAAGAAATTTTTTATCACAGACAATTTCTCATGTTTTCACATTGTTCTCTAAAGCTATTATACAATGTTTTCTAAAGCTATTATCTTATAGGGAGTAAAATCATCATGAGGAATGGGTTAGACCTTTTCCAAACGCTAAATATTTACCCATTAGCAGACAGCAAAATTTTAGTCTCACCAAAATTCAAAGAAATACAGGTACAACAATTTCATATGCATCAAAGTTTACATTTTTTTGTGTTTCTCGGTAAAAATGTTGCGGGGAAATGAAGAAATGGCTTGTCAAAAGCAACTTGAAAGCTGCTGTAGCTGTTAAAATTGCACATTAATAAAGACTAGATTTGCACATAATATATCACAGACAATTGAGTCAACAGGAGTAAATGATGTACATCAGCATATTCTTCTATTGTCTCAATGTTTTTCCAAGCCAAAACTATTTAAGGCATCAAAACCAGGCCTTGTTTTGGAAAGAGTTGAGCTATGAACAAGTAAGTAAATAAAGTACTATAAATATTTTATTATTGTGACTGGTGAACAATTAAACAGTTAAACCCTTTCCCAAACTGCCAGAATTTTAGGTGGTCCAATTTGATTATGTTGAAAAAAGAATGAATTTGTGTACAACATAGCATAGAAAATATTGAGACAAAAGAAGAAAATGCTGGTTATCAGCATTTTATTCTATTGTCTCTAATTTTCCAAAACTGCTTTTGTTATGGACATTAAAACCAGGTCTTGTTTGAAAAAAAGGTTAATGACTCAAATTAATACATATTCAGTTTTGAAATAAACTTTTAGTTTACTCATTCATAAATTTGTTTTGGCATTATCACAAATACTGAATGGGGAGTCAGAAATGTTTTGTCAAGGGCCACACAATAAGTGTTTATGCAATCACAACTTTCTGAACTTTGTTCATGGTACTCTCAGCCAGCAGGAATAAATACTAACAATTTTGATGTAGGAGCCCAGTTTGCCAAATATTCAAAATTATACTTTAGGGCTATGGGTAATTTCTAAAAAAATTCAGGGGCCCAGTTCAAAAAATAGGTGTCATGGGTAACTGCGACTCTGTTAGTCTTTATCCCAGGCCAGTCTAAGAGTTAGACTCGAGCACTTTTAGGGACAATGACATAAGAGGGGTTCCAGGGGTTCACAAAGATAATCTTCATTCATACTATGTGCCTGTGGTACAGCAAATGTTCGTGTACTTGTCTGCTTGTAAGTTTACCTGTAACGAGATAACAATGCATACTTGATGGTATTATAATGATGCAGCTGTACACTGTACTGCTTCAATTATGCACAAAACATATTTTTTTACACTTGGTCAAATAAAATAATACACATGAGATGAAAAATTGAGAAAAAAGACTGGTATAATAAAAATGCTTGTTTCATATCAGCATGTTGTTAACTTATTTCAAAATTATACATAATTTACTTTTGAAGGAAAAAATTCAAATGTAGCTGTAAGTAATATTGATATTCAGATTTATTTGGGAAGGGATTAAAACATAACCAGATTGTGGTGCCCATGGTTGAGACCTAGAGCATCCCCCTGGTGACATGACATTTGCTCAATCCCTTGTGGCGCGGGTACTTCTTGAGGTTGCTATTGGCCCGCATATTCACATCAAGTAGTGCAGATTCCAACAATAACAAAAACAGAATCTATGAAGCAGAAT
Organism: Fragum sueziense; assembly: GCA_963680895.1. Lineage (NCBI taxonomy): Eukaryota > Metazoa > Mollusca > Bivalvia > Cardiida > Cardiidae > Fragum > Fragum sueziense. Next base: position 49,233 of record CAVMGG010000549.1, read on the forward strand.
CAAGAGAGATTTATCTAAGTTGTAAGAACTTGTTTCCCAAATTATTTAAAACAGAAGCATTTTTGTTTAAAAATCTGACCTGCTCATCTTTTTAAAAATCTTTTTTAAGTTTTAGATCTAAATAAAATAGACCAAACCTTTAAGTTCAAATACTGGTATTCTGGTATATAGATCATGGTCAATCATCTGTGACTCTGCAAGGATATCCACATTCCATTTTTATTCCTCATTCTATCATTTGATCACAGTTGATTATTACTTCATTTGTGTCTAGTGGCATTTAAAACGACCTGAAAGACACACACCATTTTTATTTAGCACTGCATTTTTAACCCATTCCCAGACAAGACCTAGAAGAAAATGCTTTGGAAAACATTGAGACAAAAGAAGAAAATGCTGAGAACCAGCATCTTCTTCTTTTGCCTGAACGTTTTCTGTTCTATATCAAACATTTATTCTTCCTTCAGCAACACCAATTTTGTCGTCTGCATCTGGTTTTGAAAATGCCCACCCTGATATTTGCTGTTTGGAAATGGGTTTTCATCAATCATGTTTACCCCACCCACTAGCAAAGGCTAGCTTAATCATTTTTTCTTTACTTTCAAGATAAAGTGCAACATAAGCTCGATGAGCGAAGCATATACACTTGCCATCATGATATGAAATGTTTAAATACAACAAGTTTAGAAAGTTAGCATGCAAAGTATTTTCAAACGATGAAAAAAACGAAACTCAACCTTGCGTCCTTGACACTGTCAAAATCCCCTGGTTCCCTTGATTGAATAAACTTTCGCTCCACGATTTTTTTGCACCACATCTGATCCTACTTGACATCGTTGACATTTTTCGCAGTGAAAACTTACTAATTTTGTTCAATCTGGAACGATAATTTAGCTGCGTTTTGGCTGATCTTTGCTTCCGCTCTGTTGAAATTTACGTCGAATAAGCAAATGGAGTAACGTCCCTTAGTTCTTCGAAAATTCCACCGCTTGGCGTCGCATGAATTGCGCACGTATATCTTTAAGTTTGTATAAAAATACGATCTAGATGTGATCACTTTTAAATAGAATTTCGAAGACGTGAAATAAAAAAAGGAAAAAGAACAACACATTTGCCTATGTCATAAATCATGTAGGCCTAAACTACTTGTACATGTACATTTCTATTACTCTGAAAAATACATGGCATCTGACATTGTATCTAGATCTATATTTATAGATTTATGTTTGTCTCAAAAGATTGAATAGACCGTCATATGATAGTGTGAAATGTGCATGAAATTTGTCATATAGACTATCTATCACGTCATGCGAAAATCAACAATGAAAATATTGACAGCAAAGAGGAAATTGCTAATAAACGGCAAATCTCCTTTCTCTAAAAACCTTTTTTCTCAAGTCTTTTAAGATATATCAAATCCAGGTCTTGTTTGGGAAAGGGTTAAGTGGGTTTTTATATCATTGCTGCAAATTATATGCGGTACAATTCAGAAATGTTTTGAAATGAAAATAATCTCTTAAATGGTGTTTAAAATCGTTTTCTCCTTTTGCCTGTATGTATTCACAAGTGTTTTTTTTTTTTTTTCAGAGTATTTTAGAATCACAGAATTTAATCTAGGTCTTGTTTAAGACAGTGATTTCAAAATATCATGTGGAAACAAACATTAAACCCAAATGCACATTTGCTTTTGCAGACGACAACTCTACTATGGGAGATTACTCTTCGAAGCAAATATCGATATTTTGTATTGCAGCCTCGATTTGGAAATAAAATCTATATTTGTACGGTTCAATCGATATTTGAAGGGTTCAAATGAGTGCAATGCATATTTGGACGGTTCAAACGGTGCATCGTACAATATCGATCTAGCCACTTTGGAATATCGAGAATCCCGTTCGTCTACGCAATTATCTCGTGCGTGCAATGTCGTATTCAATGGGTATTGTATACTCACGTGGTACGAATGGGACGATTTCATTGGTTTACTAATGTAGGGTGTGAAATAATATAGCAGAAGTCGAGTTGATCGGAAATGCGTTGCGGATTACCTCGAACAAGTCGAGATGATCGAGTGCTCCAGCTGCTCTATGGCACCGCATCAACTCGATCTACTCGATCGATTAAATGCCCTCGATCAAATCCGACTGCATGACTTCTTCTCGACATATAGTCGATCAAACTTCTCGCCCGATTTGATCGAGTGAACAGATGAACCATCAATACACAATCGCTTCTCTATCATTTTTGTACTCGATCGCACCGACTGTCAAAAAACTCGAGTAGGAAGCCCGAGCGATGCAGATCAATTTCGATCACTTCGACCGCTCCCGATCAACCTTGCAGACCGAGCTTGATCTGTATTCGACCGCTTGATCGAGTTGATCTGGTCGGCAGTGGGAACACTAGGTCGTGCGGTAATAAATGTGTACAAACCGCGCGAGATCCCGCGCGGGTTATATGAACAGAAATATTTAGTCTCATTTCAAGCGTGTCTTTAAATGTACGCTATTATTGGAAAGAAAAACAACTCCTGTGATCTTGTAGACTTAGCGTTCAAATACAACAAGTTGTCTACCTTCCACAAATTCACTGACGCGCCCCTTTCGTTTCTTACCAAAATCTAGGAAGGTTGGGTAAAAATTTCCAATTTAGACAAGTTCACATTTTGGCTTTAAAATCTTTGGCTTCTGGTCACTGCCATATTACCCCGACTTTATGTCATTCTTGGGGATCAGCGTAGTACCTTAAAAATCATAAATTACAGCTTTGAAGATGTGTTTGCAATCATAAGGTTTAGTCAGCGTTTTAGACAGTAAAATGCCAAACTTTTAGATATAATAAATATTAAGTAACTAATGATTGAACTTTATATATTCTTACTCTTCTTTTCCAATAATGAAAATTATCGGAAATTGCTTTTCATGTTATTCCCCGCTCTTTGACATAATACGTACGATTGAAATATGGTATTTAATGCTTTGAAGATTGCAATAATCGTTATATTTAATCAGATTAAGGATGAGTCAATAGTACATTTACATCCCATATAAATTATGTACATATTTAAACCGACAATACTATGAAGTTATTATGAATATATGATAATCACAGACGCTGTAAAGAGATTTTCATTCAGAACACTTAGAGTAGAATCAGCTCGATCTGGTCGTGTACACATCGAGATGGTCGAGTGTTGATCGTGTATGGCTCAAATTAAGGACGGGGGTGATCGGGTAGAAATCGGAAAAATGGTCGGGCTTCAATCGGGAAATGATCGGGAGTGCTCGGGCGGGGGTCTAGTTTGATCGATTAGAGATCGGGAAGATGTCTTGTATATACATTTGATCGGGCTTGATCGAGTTAATTAGGCGGCCGTGTTGATCGTGTTGATCAGATCGGCAGTGGGAACCTAGCATTACATCAAACAGAATTTGAAAAATGGACACAACGCACCGTACTTATCGGTTTAAGATCAAAAGATAATGGCGTTAAATCAGGGGAGATTACTGCAGTAGAGATTACCAAAGTAGGGTAATACCGATCGATCGAGTTAACGCCCTTTCATTCTTTTGTATGTATAATTTTGATTCACCAGATCAATTTTGGATGAATTTCAGCTTAATTGAAAATGTTTGTTGAACTTACTGTGGTTCGAAACATTCTGCAGGAAATTTGCAATTACATGACGGGGAATCATGTGACACAGCAATTTCCGAAGATCGCCATTCGCCGGTTTGAAGCAGAAAACAAGGAAAATACGTCATGAATTTGCTGAGTGTGATGTCCCTTTTGAAAATTAACAGATAAAAAAAAATAACTACAAAGAAAAATTTAGTTGGTTTACAAAACACTTTTTATCAGCCGATTCTTTAAAAGATGAACCAAATCCAGCGATTCTGCCTCCTCTGATTCGAAATCATTTTCACAGATCAACCTACTTTTTGAAAGGGAGAAGGTTGAAACTTGGCTGGTGAATGGTAAATTAGATAAACAGAAATAAAATTAATGAAAGCAGAAAATTTTTGTGTTTCATTTCATATATCATAATCTACAATACCCAAAAAAGCGCAATAATATTTTTATTTTACCATATGGGGACCAAAGGACGGATTTGAGGTATACGTCATGTTTGACCAGTAATAGATAAGCTGTTTAGAAAAAAATGCGGTTTCCTCGTTGTCCGTCATTTTATATCGTAACTTTTCAACAAAAACCTCGTAACTACAGCTTAAACAAGCTGCGGTTACGAGGTTTTCATTGAAAAGCATCGATTTCCTTCTCACAAGACTGTGTGTTACAAGATGGCAACTTTGGACCCTTGGTATATTTTCGGTTTTTTTTCTTGCTTCAAACAACCTTTCTAAAACGACAACAGATATACACTGTTTAAATTATAAAACTGTCTCAAATAGCTAATTCTTTGCCCCCCCCCCCCCAAAAAAAGGGATAAATTTTGTATTAAATGTAGCAAATGAAATATTGAGGCAATTTTTCTATTTGCTTTGCCAGTCCTGGACGTCTAAACCAGGATTTGTATCGAGAAGGTTGAAACTTGGCTGGTGAATGGTAAATTAGATAGACAGAAATTAATAACAAAAACAATTTTTGTGTTTCATTTCATATATCATAGCCTATAGTATCCCCAAAACGCAATACTCTTTTCATTTAACCATATAAGGACCAATGGACGGATTTGACGTATACGACATGTTTGACCAATAATATATTAGCTGTTTAGACAATGTTTCCTCGTCGTCCGTCATTTATATCGTGATTTTTCAACAAAAAAACTTTTATCTGCAGCTTAAATAAAGCTACAGGTACGAGGTTTTTATTGAAAATCGGCGATATCCTTCTAACGAGACTGTGTTACAAGATGGCAACTTTGGATCCTCTGCATATTTTCGGTTTTTTTTTTCTTGCTTCAAACAATCTTTTCAAATCGACAACAGTAATGTAATGTTTTAATTAGAAACTTGTCTCAAATGACTAATTCTTTGCCATTAAAGATCTATTCTTTTGTTAAATATAGCAAAACAAAAATATTGATGCAAAAGAAGAAAATCCTGATTAGCAGTCTCTGTCTTGTGTCTCATTTTTTTCTACTTTCTTTTTTCCCAGTCGTGGACGTCAAAAGTAGGATTTGATTGTAGACGGTTGGGACATGGCTGGCGAGAAGTCAATCTAATAGAAAAATGCCAGCAGACAATTATAGTAAATATAATTATTTTATATATCATAACCTATTGTATCCCAAAAAGCACAATAATCTTTTCTATAACTATTAATGATTTCATTTTGAGGTGTCTTAAAGTGCATGGAAGGCTGTGTTGCCGGTGAGTAGGTCGGCCATTGTACTTTCACCATATGGGGACCCATGGACGGATTTGAGGTATACGCCATGTTGGACCAATAATAGATTAGCTGTTTAGACAACATTTCCTCGTCCTCCGTCATTTTATACCATCCTAATGAGGCTGTATGAAACAAGATGGCGATTTCGGACCCATGACACACGTGTTGCTCGCAGTAGGTGAACCTACCCCATCCCGGGAACGAAAACGCGTGATCGTACACGTATAGATACTGCGGTGACGTCATATACGAATTAAAGTATGACGTCACATTTCGAGTGGAACAGGTAAATATGAAGTCTGTGGATAACACTTGAAGGTCATCCCGACAGTCATTTATATTTTTCGGTGGATATTCTTTTCCAATATCTAAACACTTTTTAGGATCTGTTGCCAGCAGTAATGCTGCGTACGTTTCGAACGTCAACGGCTTTCCCCACGTTTCATAGATGTAAATTCTGGTCTCCTCAGTCGTGGTCCCGATCATAATGGGCACGTCCATAAAGAGATGTTTTCTAGCAGCCTTGACCGGTTCCATGGGTACTTCATCGCCGTCCACCCACGGTCCTAGAGGCTCGAAAAACTCAAGAATGTAGAATGACGTCACACGTGTTCTAGATTGCTCTTCTGCTGTGGCGATCTCTAGTGCTGTCTTGGATCGTAGGCATGCTGTATCACCCCCTAGTGAAGAAATATATATATGAGCAAGAATTGCTAAAATGGACCAAAATATATTAAGACCACCACGCATTCTAGATTGCTTTTCGGTCTTTATGGCGACTTCTAGCGCTGTTACATGCTTTGTCAACCTCTACAGAGAAAATTAATGTGATAATTTCTTGGAAAGTGTTCTTATAATATTGTCATTCTCTATTACCAAAGATTATCACGTTTCTATGTCTAGGTTCAGTGTGACTTATACCCATTTATCATTTCTTGAGTTGCTTTTGGTTGTGAAAAAGGCTATGAGAAAAAGAACAAGCATCTTGATCAGATTGTGCGCATGTAGAGATTTTTCAAGATTCGTGTTGATCTCAAATATACCAAATACATGTATCTATTACAATCCATCTGCAGTAAAGACATAATTCCAACATCGCAAACAAACGGTAGGCCTGATATTTACCTTTACAGTTTGCGAGTTCAGCGATGGTGTCGCCTAGAAAGAGCGCTTCTTCTCTTGTCTTGTATCTTATAGAGAAGGGTGCGCTTTCAATGATTACATTATGGAAAAGTCCCTTTGCTTTACCATTGTACATGTGTATAAGTGTTGACTGTGCGCCGGCCGACTGTCCGAATAGTGTCACCTGAATAATGATACATGTAATAATAATAATAATAATAATAATAATAATAATAATAATAATAATAATAATAATAATAATAATAATAATAATAATAATAATAATAATAATAATAATAATAATAATGATAATAATAATAATAATAATAATAATAATAATAATAATAATAATAATAATAATAATAATAATAATAATAATAATAATAATAATAATAATAATAATGATAATAATAATGATGATAATAATGATAAAAAAATAATAATAATAATAATAATAATAATAATAATAATAATAATAATAATAATAATAATAATAATAATAATAATAATAATAATAATATCTCGGAAGATTCATCATAACAAAAAACAATGAAGGACGCAATGTCCAGCTTTCTCAGTACTTTTCAAATTCAGCGTAGCACACGTTCAGATTTCCACCTTCATGGCGGTGAATAACGTGATATAACATCAACCATTGCAGAGAATATTTTTATAAGTTTCTGTTCTAAAATAAGAGACCGATTTGAATTCGATTTGAGAATGTGTAAACTCTCCTACATGTAAGTATTCACGGTGGATAACCCACGTGACTTTTGGGAAGCGTTAACACCTAAAAAATCGTCCGCTTCACGGTATGTTTTGTTTCATTTCTCAGCTTCAACTCTATTGATTTTGACGAAATAAAGTGCACGAAACGCGCATTTGAGAGGGCTATCCCCGATTGTAACTCACTATGCTCCGAATCCCGTGGTTCCTTCAAACATTCAAGCGAAAGTTTTTTTTCGGTGCATGTGGACGCTTCCCACTTTCGTTTTGCACTTACAAACACTTTGGCTCGAAGATTTGAAGAAACCATTGGATTTGGAGCAGAGTGAGTTAGAGTCGGGAATAGCCCTCTCAAAGGCGCGTTCCGTGCACTTTATCTCATCAAAATCAATAGAGTAGGTTATAAGCTGAGAAATTGAACAAAACATGCCTTGAAGCGGATGATTTTTCCGTGTGGACGCTTTCCAAAAGTCACGTGGGTTACCCACCGTGTTTTGGTGTTTCCCAAAAATGTTTACAATAGCGCGTTAAACAAAACATAAACACGTGCCATACGACGTGGCGCCAACTGTAGGAAAACGTTATTGACAACCAAACAATAACGTTTTCATATGTGTGCGGTTTATAATCATATCAGTAACGTTTAAACTGAATTATTGCAAATCATCAAACCGCTGTGTCACGTAATTTCTCGCTGTGACTTTTTCTCTACCTTGTCCGGATTTCCACCGAAGTTCCCTATATTCTCCTTGACCCACTCTAGAGCTTTCCTCTGATCCTGCAGGCCATAGTTCCCTCTAGAATCGTCCTGACCATCGCCCGTGTATAGATATCCAAAAGCGCCTGGAAACAAGATGAGCTGAAATGTGAGTTTGAGTTTATTGGGGTTTTACGTCGTTTCCTCTAGAATCGTCATCACTATCGCCCGTGTACATAAATAACCAAACGCGCCTGGAAACAAGATGAGCTGAAATGTGATTTTGAGTTTATTGGGTTTTACGTCGTTTCCTCTAGGATCGTCATCACTATCGCCCGTGTACATAAATAACCAAACGCGCCTGGAAACAAGATGAGCTAAAATGTGATTTTGAGTTTATTGGGTTTTACGTCGTTTTCAACTGCAAGGGTCATATCGCGGCGGGAGCTAAAGTGTGAAACAAGAATGTACCTCTAACGACAATATCGCTGCTTTTCAACGAAAACCTCGTAACAGCAGCTTAAAACAAGCTGCAGTTATGAGGTTTTCGTTGAAAAGCGGCGATATGATGTTTTCGTGTGAAATCGGAGATACAGGCACGTTGCCGTCACAGCCTCCTGTAAGAGAAGTATTCAAAGGGAAACAACATTGATCAGAGTCACAAATGATCGCCATGACGCCATTTGCATTATTCATCTTCATATTTTCTCGGACTTTTGTAACCAAAGACGTCAAAACCTGTGTTTACTTGAGAAAGAATTGATGAACTATTTACCTAAACGATAATTCACGTTCATTCATACTTTTGTTATTAATGACGCCAAAATAAGCGTCTCCTTAGGAAATGATGAAAGAATCATTTACCTAATCGGTAGTCCACGTTCACCAATATGACCTTTCCGACATCAGAGAAGTATTCACCATTAAACAACAGTGATCCTCCACTCATATGGACAAAGTTACCACCATGTAGGTACACCATTACTGGATAACCGGAAGTTGTGTTCGCATCCAAGGGTGTCCAAATGTTGACGTAGAGACAGTCTTCAGAAACCTGTCATGATTTGGAAAAAAAACTTAATGTTTCGGCACTTTCCAAAATTGCAATCATTGTTACTTTTCCAAAACGAAACTTAACGCAGACGGCAAATAAAAACGATTTGTGCACAATATACAGTATAGCACAAGAGATCTCGTGGCATTATATGAAGCTAGTTATCAACATTTTCTGTTTTGTCACAATTTCTTCCCAAATGCTCTTATGAAGAACGTCAAAAGAAGGAAATGCTAGGGCAAAGGCGAAGAAAACATTTATATGATGATAGCTCTTATTGACCGAATAAGTAAGACAAAAAGTGGTTTGTAATTTACAAGTTGGATAGTCTATGTACAGTGTAACATGGCGGGGAATCTCATGACACACAATTTTAGTAGATATCGTTGGTGGGGAGTCAAAACCTCGTAACTACAGTTTGAAAAAGCTGTAGTTACGAGGCTTTGACTCCCCAACGACCATATGCAATTATTTTGTCAATGCTTGACCAATTTGAAGCAGTGAAAGCAAGAAAAGATATTCTATGCTGGTGTAGAGGATACCAAAACCTCATTATTATGTGCACCAGTTGTAACAAAAATTGTTACCTTTTTTCGAAGACCCTTTAACTACAGCTTGGTTAAATACTTTTTGAACGCAGCACAAAGCTGTAGCCAATCATTTACCTTTTGTGGACATACTTGACTTGGGTTCATGGATGAGCAGTTGAGTTGATAACATCCTGGGTTAGTCACAGTCGCATTGTAAATCCCGGTCCACGGTGCTGGATCCTGTGGCGACCTCCATCTGTAAGGAACCGTTGAGAGGTTAGTAGTTACTTTCAATCAATTTTGACCGCCCCCCCCCCCCCTCAAATGGAAGAAGGATTGAATGAATTCGATTTTCGCTTTCAAAGTAGAAAAAAGCATCTATTGGCAGTATGGCGTGATGCCCATAGAGGACGGTTCTGACTATTCCGGGCCAACAATTGGCGTAGTTTACCATACTTTGTCTGCATTTCTTTCAAATTGGAACATATTCCATTTTTATCATTTTGGAAACAGTGAATATGATTAATACATGAATACATATACATGCATGTTGAAATATCAACTCAAAGTGTCTACCAGAGGCTTGGCGTAAGGTGAACCCAGGAAAGCACGGCTGTACTGGACGATGATTCCCATGGTTTATCATACTCAAGGACTTCATTTCTTGCAGTTTGGAACAGTACATCTTTGCCATTTTGGAAGCAATAAATATTATTAATAACAATATTACATGAATGTATGTTAACATCACCTTTAAGTGTCTACTGGTGGCTTAGCTTAAGGCACCCCCGGGAACGCTGGCTGTACTCAACTGGGTCATATCAATAATCCACGCATTTGTTCATATTTTGTATGCACAATTGCATCGCAGAGGCTTGTATCGCATTTATTAGCACGACACGCCAGCTTTTATGGTTAAGGAAGGAGATTGATAAGAAAATAATATAATATCACCTTAGAACATCTACTGGTGGCTTTGCGTAAGGCACTCCCAGGAACGCGCGGCTGTACTGGGTCGACAATCCTCGTAGTTTACCGTATTTTGTCTGCACTATAACATCACATAGGCTTGATCGTATTGCACATACGAACATACATAAAACAAATAAGGCGTTTGTATCAGTTGCCATGTTAATTGTTGTGTTCGCCTGTGTCGAGTGGTTTGCACTCCTATGATATTCCGATGCTTTTCATTAAAAAAACCTCGTAACTGCAGCTTGTTTTAAGCTGCAGTTATGAAGTTTTTGATGCAAAGCAACGTTATCTCATGTGAAAACGGATAAGTGGGTTCATAAAAGCGACAATAGCTAAGCGATAATTTATTAATTGAATGAAGTGTTACGTCCTACTTTAGGTAGCCCACCGCTAAAATTCAATAAGATTCACGCGACGTCGGAATTTTTCCAGCGACGTAGTTCATATTCTTTGTGTTTTCGAACCTATTCGAGCAACGCCATACGTTTACGACGTCGACAGAGTAAATTCGACATCGTGTGATTTTCATTATGACAATCTTATCGGCATATAAAAAGTTATTGACGACAAAATATTACTTAACTTGGTCACCAATAACTTTATTCATTAGCTGATTATTTTTTTTTAAAATCCACCACATCCATGCAACCACTGATGTATTCCACCTTCCCTGTTTCAAGCCATTTTCAAATCGGTCACAAATTAATATCATTTTTGGAAATCTTTTTGCAATTATTAGGTCATTTGATTTCTTGCCGAAGTTACATATTGTAAATAAGAAATAATCCGTGCTCTACCGTTTTCTATCGTTATTTTATCACAGTTTTAAGCTAGGCGGCGAAATAAGGATTCCGCCATAAACATGTAAAATGCGTTATCCATATATCAATTTTACACAAGATAAATAGGGCTTTTAATGATTTTACATGTATGGCAAAATTTACGTTCGAAAGGTGAGATCATCTTTAATGACGTCATCAAGAGCGTAAAGACGTCATATTCATTTTAGAATAGGCCTAATATACTATCATGATGAATCTGCAATGCAGAACAGAAATTATTGAGACAAAAAAGAATTAACCCTTTCCCAAACAAGACCTGGTTTTGACGCCCCTAATAGAACAGACTTGGGAAAACATTGAAACAAATGGAGAAATTGCTGATTACCAGCAGCTTCTCCTTTTGTCTCAATATCTTCTGTGCCATATTTTACACAAATCATGTCTTTATTGTCATCAATTTTGACGTCTGCAGCAGCTTTCAAATTGGATCACCCACAAATTTTGTCGTTTGGGAAAGGAATAAAACGCTTTAAGATCTAGTTAACAGCATTATCCTCTTTTGCTCTGATTTTGATATGTTCTCCAAAACCTTGTCATCGCTTGGGGAAGGGATTAACCCATTACCAAACGACAAAATTTTGGGTTTTTCCAATTTGAAAGAAGTTGCAGACGACATTTCAATGATATGAAATTTTGAGATTTTATAACATTTTGGGTAGAAAACATTGTGGGAAATGAAGAAATTGCTTGTCAAAAGCAATTTCTTCATTTTCCGCAATGTTTTCCAAAGCCCTTTATTGTGAGGGTGTCAAAATGCGTCACTTTGCAGTAATGGGTTGAACCCTGCATAAGTAGGACGACCGTGTTTGTAAACAATTGAACGAAATGATAACGAATTATTACCATTAAACCTTTCCCAAACATCAACAATTGGAACTATTAAATATGAAACAAGTTTCCGAAGCCATTTTCAAGTAGACACATTTTAATAACTTTCTGGGTAGAAAAGATTGTGAAGAATTATAAATAAAATTGCTTGTCCCTGGCATTTTTTTTTTTTTTTTTTTTTTTTTTTTTTTTTGCATTTCCACAATGTTTTATCTAACATTTTATTAAGGGGCATCAAAAAGGACCAAAGTGTGGGATTGGGTTAAGCCTTGATAACCTATTAACATAATAAGATAATAGTTGGATAAGATAACCTATTAACATAATAAGATAATAGTTTAGCTATTACTTTCTATTACATGTACTTCAGTTCACTTTCCAAAACCACGATTTCGCCGCTTCTGAAAGTGGGGAAAACATCGAGCGAAAGGAAGAGATTGTTTATAATTAATAGTTTCTCATTTTCTGTCAATATTTTGTCATTATACTCTCAAGATTTCCCCTGCATGTTTTCAAAACCAAGTTCCCATACTACACTTAAAGACACTTCTAACGCAACACTTACGTTTTTTGGTAATAACTTGGATTTTAATGAACCATTTTTCATCAACTTTTCAGCAAATTTAATTTATCCACAATCGCATAATATCTGTAATTTTCATAAAGAAACATTGAGTAGAAATGATTAAATTTACAGTTCATATAATATGACTAGAAAACAAAAAATCGCAAAAAAGCTGTGCAGGCTAATAACGTAAATTCATGTTATTCATGTAACAGCAGTAAAGTTTATGACATTCTGCTAACATTCTGTGTGTCCGTCATGGACCTAAATGACACGAAGACACCCCTTCTAATTGATAAAAGCAAAATTGCCAATGGATCTTTGCGGGATCATTCTTAACTTGTCCCTTTTAAGTTCCTGTTCCAGTTGTTGAAAGTTCCTGTTCCAGTTGTTGAAAATTTCTTGGAGCAAAAGTGTGAAAAACTAATGTCTTGTAACAAATTCGATGATTTTGTGCAATGCTGACACCTACAACACATAATTTCTTAAACAAAATATGTGCAACTAATTCTAGTTTTGCCTCGCACGTGAAAGCATGTTATTAAATCTTACGAAACAGTGGTAAGAGATATGAGCATGATTTGGTGACGCTGCTTTGATGCTATTGAATTCTGCTATTGCCTGGGGGTTTTGCGACTTTTCATATTTGTGTCTTAGTGAAATACCTAAATATTTTTTATGTTCGGATGAATCGATTTTGATGAAATTTACAGAAAACATGTAAACGTAGTTGATTTATATTTGCTGAAAATGTCATTAAACGTACTGCATTATTTATTTAATTATGGTGAAAAATGTAAGTGTTGCGTTGGAAGTGTCTTTAAGTGTAGTGGAGCGGATAAGTGCCATTTTTTGGCAAAATCATGCAAATGGTGATACAAGCACCAAATTTGGTGTGGTGGTACTAGAAGGGAATTGGAAAATTTTGACCCGATGGGACATTGAAAAAATCCAAAATGGCGGCCATTTTTCAAGATGGCTGCCTAGATGAACCTTTGAAAGGGCTATATCATAAAATTTGGAACCAAGGTTTTGATTTATACCAGTTCTGGAGCTAAGTTTTGATAAAATCGCATGTATAATGATTTATTTTATCCATTTGTACGAATAGAACAAAATGGCTGCCTATTTCAAGATGGCCGCCAAGATTGAAAGTCCTCATATTTCAATTAATGACAGAAAAAATAATGTTTCACTTTTATACAATTAAATTTTCACATTTTCTTTCATTTTCTCTTCTATTTTAAGATGGTCTTGAATAATTATCGTGTCCTTGTATGTTTCTGTGGCCTTAATCTTTTTCTCAGTTTCTGCTGTAAGGGTCCATGTTGCACGGGCATATAGGAATACAGAGTGGACAAGGGAGCGCATGAGTCTTATCTTGGAGCCAAGTTTGATGGATTTATCTTTCCAGATGGTGTTAAGCTTGGCTAGGGTTACAGCTGTCATAGCAAATCTGGCCGATATTTAAGGTTTAGATCCCTCATCTGATACTATTGCACCTATGTATTTAAAGTTCTTTACGGTTTCAAGTTTTTCTCCGTTTGCGATGATGACAGTCTGAATTCCATGAATGTTGTTTGTCATGAGTTTGGTTTTGTTTGCGCTGATTTCCATACCGTAGTCTACAGAGGATTTGTCAAGTTGGTTGACCAGGTTTTCTAGCTCCTGTTATGAGCCTGCCAGTCTGTCTATATTATCAGCAAAGTCTGCAGGTTTGTGATTGTTCCGCCACCAATGCTTACTGTTCCTTCATGGTTTTCAAGTGCGTCGGTCATAATTCTTTCTATGAAAATGTTGAAGAGCGTGGCGAAAGCAGCCATACTTGTCCTATTCCAACTGATGTTCTGAACCATTCACCAATTTCTCCGTTGAGGTATACTGCACTACTGGCCTTGTCTTATAGATTTTGTATGACTTGGATGAGGCAAGCGTTGATGTTTTTATAATGGTTCATAGTAGCCCAAATTGTGACATGCCAGACTCTGTTTCTTGAAATCTATAAATACGAGGGTTGTTTGATAAATTCGCGAAATTTGTTTCTCATTTCTTTATATCGTGTTCAAAAATAATGAAATTACATACAAATATAGAAAATCATGTCATACATTTGGGGGTATAACGACAATAAAATTTACCCACTCTAATGCACTTTTTTCTGTCTCCATAGCAACCGATATACGCGACGTTGCCTTTGGTCAGTTTTGAAATAATCGTGTTAATCAAAATCGTACCGGAGCACCAAAACAGTGTGCGCCAGAACCATGGAAATTAAGCTCACGTTTGGTTGACATTGTGTAGACATGTTCTTAAAAAATGCCGTTTTTATTTGAAAAGTTGACATGTACACAGCGTTTTCAAGATAATGTCGTAAGCAAATCGTCGAGGAAAACTGACGTCATTTGATGACCCGCTGGCGCGCCGTCGAGATGTTTTGTATTTGGTTAGAGTTGTCGCCTTCAGACACATTGAGACAAATTGGCAAGGCGAAAAAAATGTCGATATGTGGTAAAGCATTTGCATTGAAGTGGTATGGATGCTTAAAGACAGACAAAGCATCGGAACATGATGATGACTGGTCAGGTAGGCCAAACCATTCGGTCAGTCAGGGTACAAGTGCTTATGAAGGACAGTTTGTCTGGGCGGATAAGCGCTTGACTGTATGGGCTGTTGCTGTGACGCGGTCTTTTTCTAATTAATAATAGAGTCTTTTATCGTACTTTTACATGAGTTTGATAATTATGTCAAAAGTTTCCGTATTTTTGCTTCTCGTCTTCTACGAGACGTCGACTAGACGAATCATGGTCAGTCTAACTAATCATGTTATAACTGTTCTTGTGATTTTCTGATGCGGTATGAGTCTAGTTACGACAATTTCTTGGATAAAATTGCAATTTCAGGCGAAATGTGGCTTTGTTATCACAATCCCGAAACTAAGGAATATACGCATGTAAATCTCTAGGCACGTCCCCTCCCTAGACAGTACAGATCTAATATCATAGTTATTTGGCCAGGATATCGAAACTTCCGACGAACTAAAGAAAATCGCTAGTTTATCATGTCATTCATCAGTGACTGGGTTAAGGAATATTTAATTGTTGAACCGCATACACAGGAAAATTAAAGCTGTCGCTGGTGACAATATTGAAATAGTTAACGGGTCGCTCAATTCTGATTTCACAGGCCTGACGTCAATTGCAGCGGTGTGACGTTACGTGACGCTCTGGCCGAAGGCAACCGGCAAGACATTGCCTTATTTAATGGTATCTGTAGAAATTATTTGAAAACGTATCATGTTGATATTTTGCATTCTCAATAACGAATAGTTAAGGTTTGTCAGGAAACAGATTTAATTCTCATATTCAATCACCATTTTGAATTACAGAATAATTCCGCGAATTTATCAAACAACCCTCGTACGTGGTTGAGTTCTTGCTGATGCTGTAGATATCTTTCACATAGGATCCTGAGGTTGAAGATCTGCTCAGTGGTGCTACGTCCTGCTCTAAATCCTGATTGCTCTTCTGCTATGGTTGTCTCTGCCTGTTGTGTCAATCTATTCAATATGATCTTGAGCATCACTTTGCTGGGATGGCATATTAGGCTTATGGTGCAATAGTTGTTGCATTGTTGTAAATTACCTTTCTTTGGTAGGGTGATCACTAAGGATTAGGTCTATTGTGTAAACCATTCTCCTGTTTCACAGATCTTCCCAGGACATTGATCATTGCATCACCATAAGCCTGTACTAGTTCTCCCTGGATGTTATCGGTTCCTGCTTTTCTCAAGGGCCTTCACTGCTTCCTCCACTTCTGATCTAAGGATGGGAAAGTTGTATGTGTCAGATGACAAGGTTGTGTTGAGTTTTTATGAATCTCGTGTTGTGCAGTAGGAGTACAGCTCCGAGGTATATTCTTTGCATCTGTTCAAAGTGTCTTTAGTTTCGGTTAGACACTTCCCGTTCTTATTTAGGATAGTGCTTGGCCGATTTTGTTTTCCACTGGTGAGGTCTTTGTAGGCCTTTTTGGTGTTGTTGGCTTTGAGACTTGATTCAATATCGCTGCATTGCGCTGCAACCCAATCCTACTTTGCATTTAACCCTTTCCCAAACGGCACCATTTTAGGTTGTTCTAATTCGAAAGCTCCAAAAGACGACAAAATGAATGTCCCTAGAGGTAAAATTTGTGAACAATATATAGCACAGAAAACATGGAGGCAAAAGGAGAAAATGCTGATTATCAGCATTTTCTTCTTTTGCCTCAATGTTTTCCAAGACCTATTTTCTTAGGGATGTCAAATCTAGGTCTTGTTTGGGAAAGGGGTAACATACTCATCTTTAACAGTTTGTCTGCTTGCCGGTACTTATTGGCTCCCTCACTGCGTCCATACTTTGACTGCTTCAGGTCTCTCCTTTGGTCGCATAGCTTTAGTATGTCTGGTGTTACCTATGGCTTCTTGATGGTCCGTTGTTTACCAAGAACTTGATTGGCCGTCTCCGTCACAGTATTGTTGAACGTGTCAACGAAAGTGTCTGCGTCTATGTCGTCTGCATCAAGTAGCGGGAGTGGGGCAACCTTTCCGCCATTTGTGGCCTCGAAGACACGCGCCACTTCTGGGTCTTTTAGTTTCTCCAGATCAAACTTTATTCTGGTGGGAGTCTTTAACTCTTTTGCTTTCTTAGGGTGTAGGCGGAATGATATATCATGAAAAGCTCATGGTCAGTGTTGATATCATGACAAGCTGATGGTCACTGTTGATATCCGCACCAGGGAAGCTACGTGTTCTGTAGATATTTACTGATGTGTGGAAACGTTTCTTCATCAATATGTAGTCTTTTTGGTGGTTAGACACAATTGGTTTGTGCCAGGTCCATCGTCTGGACGCTTTGTGGGGGTGAAACGTGTTGGTTACTTTGAGATTGTTGAGTTTTGCAAACTCGGGCAGTCTAAATCCTGTATCATTTATCTCCGAGTTGCAGTAGGGTCCACACGTACCTTTCCAGTCTGATTGGGCATCTTCTCCAATCTTTGCATTCCAGTCCCTTTGGACAACCAGGATATCTTTCTTGGGTGTTCCTTAAATTGTTTGTTGTACTTGGTCATAGAATCCTTCTATTTCTTCATCAGAGTGTGTAGTGGTTGGCGAATACACTTGTATAATTGTAAAATTAAAAAGGTGATGACCTAAGGCGTATGGTGATGAGCCTGCTGGATATCGGTCGACATCCCATCACTGAACTACTGTGTTTAATGCACATGGAAACCCACAACTTCTTCGTGTCTATCGTCTCTTCCACTGAAGTAGAGATTGTGACCTTCATGGGTCGTTGTTTCTCCCATGCCTTTCCATCTAATCTCGCAAATTCTTAAAACATTCCATCTGTATTTGCTCATATAGTATGGAGCATTAAGTGTCAGGAGCATTAAGTGTCATAACATTCCATGTACCAATGACTGTGTTGTTGCGTCTGGCACTGATTTCGTCTTTACTGTTATCATTGGTGGCACCAGTAGTATATTTCCCACTTCCGTCCTGGTGCCCCGGCGTTGTGGCGGTCCTTGATATTCAGGGCGACGACCGAGCTGGCTTAAAATTCGTTCTGGTTGTGTTCATCTTGTAGCAAATCTTAGGCAATGGCGCCTGGTGGAGCCTATCCCTCTCCAGGCCTGGCCACAGCCGACTCCCCTATATCAGAGGTCTGCCCTGGCCACGAACACTTAGCCTCACTCTTACCGATTCCCAAAACAAGACCTGGTTTTCACGTTCCTAATGTTTGACAAATCATTGAAGCAAATGAAAAAAGTGCTGATAACCATCATTTTCTTCTTTTGTATTAATACTTTCTATTTTGTTTTCTATCCAAATTCTTTCTTAATAGATATTCATTTTGTCGTCTGAAGCAGCTTCTAAATCCCTGCAGTCCGATTTTTGTCGTTTGGGAAAGAGTTAAGATGATGTCTCTTTCGTTCAATATGTTAATGAGATGTTAACGCAATTTTGCATCTGCTTGTTTGTTTTAGGTTAAGTAAAGTTTCTACAATGAACAAGAGTAAGGTTTTCGTTTTTCCAAAATTCACTACCTTACTTTGCCGCTCACTCTATTCGACTATCACTCATCATATTGTCCATATTAGACTTTGTAAAATGTAAATTTAAATATACAATCACAAGAAGCATATTCAAGACAGTCCTACAAATAACATTAATATAACAAACAGTGTAAAATGTGAAATTGAAACGTCGTTTTTTACCATCATATGAAATTTTAGAGTTTTCCAGCTTGGCGGCCATCTTGAAATAGGCGGCCATGTTGTTTTATTAGTGGTAATGGAGAAATCAAATCAATACACATACAAAAGCATCAAAATTGTGCTTTGAAACTAGTTTAACTCATAACCTCAGACCCAAATCTATTGATATTGCCTTTTTGAAGCATCAGTTCGGCGGCCATCTTGAAAAATGGCCGCCATATTGGATTTTTTAATGTCCCATCGATTAAAAATTTTTCTATTGCTTTAAGGTACTACCACACCAAATTTGGTGCTTGCTTGTATCATCATTTGCACGATTTTGACCTTTATCCGCTCCACTATACAGGAATATTGTCATCAAAACTGCATTGAAAAGGTTCACTGGTGGTGAACTCGGCTAAAGCGAGGGACATTTTCTCTACAACAGGGTATAGATATTTTGCGTTTAAATGTGCGTTTAAAGATTTTTTTCTAATTACAATGAATTTGTTCTAAAATAGACCGAGTTTGCCGTTATGTATTGACAAACTGTCGGTGCTGTTATAAAATCTCGTAACTACGGCTTTATCGAAGCCGTAGTTACGATATTACATAACAACACCGACGGAATACATTGTTTGGGAAAAAACTTCACCACCAGTGAGGTTTATTTGTCCCTTTCAAGATGACAAAATTTCAGATAAAAATCTAGACAAATTGAAAGGACGTCAAGATAAAAAATGTGTCAGGGGGTGTCGTAGTCGCGTGTATAGTTTTTCCCAAATGGAAGAATTTTAAACCAGATCAGTTTGAAAGCTGCCCCAGATGACAAGAAATATCTAAAAAGAGATATGAATGTTGTTTAATTAAGCCAAGCAAATATTGAGACAAAAGGAGAAAATGCTGATTATCAGCATTTTCTTCTTTTGTTTCAATGTTTTCCCAAGCCTATTCTCTTAGGGACGTTAAAACCAGGCTTTGTTTGGGAAAGGGTTAAATGTCACTCATTGTATCTTCAGAAGGACCGTCAAAATACCCATCGAGACGAATAATTTGTCCAATTCCTACATTATTTAAAGGGCTACATTAATTTCAAAATATTAAGTACTTTTTGTTTTTCTTACACCCATTGATGAGGACGGGACCAGACTTTCACTTCGAGTTTACAGTTAATTCGACTAATCCGATGTGGAGATAATGAGTGTCGACTGTAAATTCATATGCCTATCATAATGTAAGCCCTTCCCAATCGACTTTGTTTTTAAGGGTGATCTCACTCATTCGAAAGAATCTGCTGACAACAAAATAAAAAAATATAAAAAAAATAGGTTTGTGTGCAATATGACAAAACATATCGAGAAAAAAGTGCAGCATTTTACTTCTTTTGCCTCAATATTTTTTAAAACCCTTTTCAGTTAGAGACGTTTTAAACCAAGATTGCTCTTGGAAAGGATTAATTAACTAAGCCGAAATGCACGTCGTGGATATGTCAAGTTTCACCAAATCCACATCTTGCATGTTCCAGCGATCCGCGCACTGATTTCTTGAAGTCCGCGAAGCTTCGGTTACCCTGCGGAATCCTCAGTGTAGCATTACACGTCACGGCTTCTAACATGGTCTGATCCGGATCTAAATTGTTGATCTCGATGTTTACATTCTCCTCCTTGACGGGTGGGTCCTCCATGCCGGTTAGAAATTGAAACAACCAAGTTGCCTCCTGATCTGAAGAAAAGATAAAACCATAGTCATTTCGAAGCGCTGAGAAATGATATGGGGGAAATCAAATTGAATTGCAAATGTTTATATACCAATTAAGAGATAAAATTATACTCGACCAAATGGTTCTGCATAAGATACGGTACACAGTCATTAGCAGTTTTACAATTGCTTGATCATTATTATAATTGCTTAAATCGACATACATTTACTAAGTAAATTTAAAACTGCTTGAAAATCAAAATTGCTTACAACAAAATTATACATGTACATTTACCCACCGATCAGAGTGCTTACCTTCTAGTTCTTTAATAAACCGTATCATAAACTCCTTGGCATTTTTCTCGGAGTTGGATTTACATTTCAGTTTCTCTAGAATGGGCAAACACTTATCCCGTACATATTCCGCGGTCACACTATACTCGGATGAAAATACAAGCAAGGGAAGTAACTGTGGATTCGTCTTTGTGGCATCGAGAAAGTTCATGTGGTTAAGTCCCTTTTTCAAGCAGTCCAGCGACCTCTTGCGTTTGTCGATCATGCTCCATTGAACCAGCTGCTGTACCAGGGCGTGTCTAGTTTCCATCTGAAAAAGAAAATGAGCTTGGATCTGGAAACAGGCCCCTTATAGCATTTTAGAAAACCGAGTTTCCAAATCCACGGTGTATAATCACGTGACTCAGAATTTCCAATAATCTTCAATATCTTTTTTCAATACTTGACCAATTTGAATTCGGTTTGAAGCAGAGAAGGTATGAAAAATGCCAGGAATAAACTGAACGTGTTGGATTTTTAAAAAATCAACTCATAAAAAAGTTATTGAAGATAAACCAAAATTTTGGTTATATTCAATATTTTTTTTATTAGTTGATTTTTCAAAAATCAAACACGTCCATCTAATGCGCGACGTCTGTCCACATTCTCTGCTTCAAACCGAATTAAAATCGGTCAAGTATTTACAAAATTATTGAAGAGTTTCTGAAAATATTGTATCACGAGATTATCCACCGTGAAATCAGCCCGTGGTCAAATGTGGTCTAATGGGGATAAATTGTGCTAACTTACAGTTGCTAGTGGTCACGAACAAGCTCTTGGAGAACAACATGGATCTTGATCAGCCTGTGCGTATGCACATGCTGATCTAGAACTAGGTTGTTCTCAAATGCCATAAGGGACCTTTTATAGGCCAATGATACCGACAACAGCTTAATTTTTGTCGGCAAAGTCCGTTAGTTGCGGGTCTTTATAATTAAGTAATACAAAACTGAATTTTCTTGTAGAGAAATACTTGTACAGAAACTTCTCATTCTCGACTTACTGTTATTCCTCGCGAGGCTGGCCATCCAATATGGTCTATCACCGATGCGTAAGCTCGGTTTATTATCTCCGTTAACTCTACATCTGTCTTCGCCTTCAAAATCTGGAATTCAATCAATCTTGAAATTAACCCCTGTCCTGTTATGTTTAAAGAAGCAGGCAGTGTAGCATAAGGCCAAATTGTGCGAATGTGCAGGATGGTCTTGTTCTGTTCTGCCTGCCAAAGCGACCGAAATACATGTATATTCTGGGCGAAAGAGGAGCAGGCTGAAGAATCGTCGTAAAGAGCGTTATCAGCTGAGATAGAAACAAGGAGTACATGTAAACCTTTCAATTGTATTGCGTTCATACACTTCCTGAAAGGGCTGCACAACTATTTGACCTATGTTTCAAGATGTTTACATATTTATGCTTTCTAACACTTTATTGTCTTTATGTAATTTAAAATCGCCCGTTTTGAATTTAATATTTATCAGTACACTAAATAATAATGATGTATGCTAATCATACAGTGCAAATCCAAGTACTTCAGAGAACATTATAAACAAGAACATATCTTTTGTTTGTCGAGTGCAGTAGATGTAATACTGAATTTCAACGTAGGTTTATTTTGTTCCTTGTGTATGAGGAAACATTACATATCACTCTCATTTTTTCACACATCTCGATAAGGCAAAGTAGAATCTATCATAGATCTAATCTGTAAATTCATTGAATTGTTACCTCTTTGCCTAGAACTTTTATATCTTCGTCAGGAACGTCTGTCAGATTCAGGTGGGTGGAATAATCATCATCAACAAGGTAGAAAAACACAGCCGGGGCCAAATACGGGAACCCACAGTCGCCATTTAGTATCGACGCAACAATTGCCCTTCCCAGCGCCTCAAAGTAGCCTCCCCTGATCATCTCCATGTCGTTGCTAGGGAACCGCTTCCGGGGTCGTCCGACAAACATGTCCCTCTGAGAAAGGCACTCCTTGAAGAATATGCTGTAGAATTCACGTCGCAGACCTGACATAGAGAGAGTGTACTTCGATTCTTAATACAGTAAGTGATTTTGCAAAAACCTCCCAAATTCAACTTGATTAAAGCTGGAGCTACGAGGTTTTGCAATAACACCGAGGATATATTTATGTCATGGAATGGTGCACAAATATGGAAATAGGTTATAAAGAAAGGAAAGAAAGTACAACAAACTTATAATATAGCTTTCTGATTTAATTTATCCCTATGCTGTACATGACTTTACATGTATTTATCTGGCACAGGTTAATATTAATTACTATCATCAGTAACACGCTTGAGCTGTATCCTAATGATAACCCAATCATATTCGTACATACTTTCTAAGATTATGTGCTAAGATTTACGTCCCTGGTGTATTTCAGTCCCTGTTACTTGCAAAATGTGAATATGCATTTCATTGAGGTCAGTGCCGCGTCAGATTAACATATCATGATCATCGTAACAAATCATTTTTACTTACCTGATCCGTCGATACCTTTCTCCTCTTTCCCGTCTGTTTTGAAGGTGACGGCTATTCTCTGGTGTCTATTTTCTTTGTCAGCCGTCTTGTAAAACTGTACCGCCCGAGTAAAGACGTCCTCTCTATCTACTTCTAGATGAACGACAATCATTTCTCCGCCGATGATTCTTTCCAGGATGGGAGCCAGCGATAACCGGTAGGACAACAAATCTGTAGATATGTTACACATCACGCTTAAAAGTGGGTACATGGAAGTGTGAGAAGTATCGATCCTAGTCAGTCTGCGCGGACTGTGTAGACTGGCTATGATCGTTACACTTTATTCTAAGAAATTGTTTGTCGTGTCTTTACATGTTCTTTTTCCAAAAAGCGACATCTGTTACATATATTTGACTTTATCTAGAAGTTTGGTTGTATGGACTTTCTAGCATGTCCCTTTTAGCGTGTCCCTTTTAGCGTGACGTGTCACATATATAAAATAGTATAAAACTGTGACTATCGTAAGTGCCTAATGAATGACGTGATGTTAAGAATAGTGTTTCTCTCTGTCCAATAAGCTGTTTTTGCCACAAAACATCCAAGAGCATCACTGTACTTAGTGTTCGTCATAGTTTTTGGACCAATGAAATTGTAGTATATTTGAAAATCTTGGCGCTATATTTTACATAAACACACTGCCAGTCAGTTTATGTCACGGATATACATAGCCACGGCCCCGTTTCCTGTGCAGTTATGAAAAATGATGTAATTTTTGGGAAAATGATGTAATTTTTGGGAAAATGATGTAATTCAAGTAAGATCCGCTTGATAGTAGTGCCGGTCGGAGGCGTGGTTTGAAGAGCGTATGGTTTCATTTGGTTGACGAACACTAAGTCAGATAGAGTCTGTATAGTAGATTCTACGCGACATTAACGTTCAAAGGCTATACCATACAGCCTCTATCTAATACATAACTCCCATACACGTACAAGTTTCCCAGCAGCTCAGGAGTCAGTGCTTTTCTGTTATTTTATGTTTAAAACGGATACCGACATTATATTGTTTCCTATTTATATTCCTTTAAATTTTTACAACTAGTTATTCCATACTGCTAGAATAGAATTATTTTTCATACCTGCACATGTTGGCGCCTGAGCTATCTGGGCTACGTCCTGGAGGATTTTCTGGAAATACAAAAGATAGGACAAGATGACGCTGTTGAAAGAACCCGACCGTGAGGATATTTCCTTTGTCAATTTCATCAATTATTCGTCCAATTAACCATTCCCAAAACAACAAAATTTTAAGAATTTACCAGCATTTTCTTCTTTTGATTCAATGTTTTCCCTTCTCCTTCTGTCCAGATACATAAAGACGAGTTCTTGTTTGGGAAAATGCCAAAACATGACAGCGGCACAATGACACCAGTGTCCATGTGCCATATTAAATCAATTGAAAATCCGTATCAAGTTCATTTATCCCTGTCTTGATTCAGTCTGTATCTTTTATTAACATACTGGCATTTTCCTTTTTTGTAACATTCATGGGAAATTGGTCTATATCAGAAAGTGAAAAAAACTTAGCACACACGCTATACAATAACTTTCTTTTTGGTCCTAGGTAAAGGGATGCAGTACACAACTAGTCTTTACACGAGCTCTTATTGTACCCATGCTGTTCTGATATTTGTAATATTATCTAACATGTGTCCCTTTAATAGATAAATAAAGCATTGAACGAAAATGAGTTACCTTTAGCATCGATGCCATCTTAAGGATCTTCCCTTCTGACGATTTTTACCGTAAAAAAGCGCGGAGTGCTGCCGTAAAACTTCTACATATAAAAAAGATAAAAATGAAAAAGAAATCAGTTCTGTTTATAATTCTGATATAAATTACCGATATAAAGTATTCTCTCAAACATAAACAGTCAATTCTTGATTATACAAAAATCTAGAAGTTTCACGACATTGTTCAAAGTCAAATTATGAGCATCGCCTCACTCGAAAATCCTGCCACCTGCGCTTGTCATGCACTTTCGTGACTATAGTTCACTTAAAGAATATATATTAGGATACCTTTCGATGACCTTAAATCGTGAAATGATCATAAATTTAACAGTGGGACACCTTAAATCGGCCTCGACCGGAAATGATGTTGTATTTATTGAACAGCCCTCGCGCTGTTTACCGTTGCGTCATCGCGCATGCGCACAACGGAGAACAGCGCGTGGATCCGTTCTTCCGGATTTGAGCGTTCGCCTTGACAAGTTGGGTCGGCTAACGTCGGGAGCAATATTTGGAAGATAGTGACCAATAAACATAATAACTGACATAGATCGAGTTTGTGAATTATTGCGGAAATACAACAACTGGTGTCAGAAGTGGGATTTTGAGCTGACGCTGGAAAAATACAGAATTGAAGTTGTTTGTTTACAGTCGGTTACTGGGTGGGGAATACGTCACGGTAAGACTGTTCTGATTTTACGCTCAGCCTGCCTGAATTACAAAGCATAACAAGAACTCGTAATGGATAAATTGCATCAAATTTACAAACAAAAAGCTGCCTTGCCTTGCTTCTGTTAAAATTGTTGTGTTCACTGCGAACAGACAACAAACAAATTGTAACATCGTAATAGTAATAATACGGCACACAGCACCCCTAATAGACCGTTCCATGAAGAGCTGATTGAAATTGTCATCTGTCATTTTATTTATAAATAACAAATTAGACTGCAGATTTAGACCTATATTATTTATTGAATCAGCATTTATTTGATCAACAATATGGCCAGCACTAACCAAGGAGACAGTCCAAATAACACCGCACAACAAGAGGATTCAGGATACATCACACGGTCAGAATTTTTCAATTGTTTTAGGGAATTAGTTGATTCAATGAAACAACCCCTCCATGATAACACAGTAACACATATTAACCCGTTACACAGCACCCCTACTAGACCGTTCCATGAAGAGCTGAATGTTATTGAGGAGCACGAAAGGAGAGGTTGTGGGGGAGATGTCACCTTGCCTAATTCTGTCAGACAACCAGCTGCTGGTGCATTTTCTCCAAAAAGCAGTAGACAAGAGCTAAAGGGTCCTGGGATGAAAATGCCAAATTATGATGGCTCAGGAGATATTGATGTATTCTTTATACCATTTGACAGGTTGGCAGATCGCTTCGGTTGGTCTGACATTGAGAAAGTAGACAGGTTGTTCCAATGTTTACAGGGGCCGGCTTTAAAGTTCCTGTGCGGGCTTCCAGCTGATGTACTAAACAGTTACGCATACATAAAGGTTAGATTAGTCAGAAGATTTACTAATGTGGATCAACCAGCTTCATAAAGGCGACAGTTGTCCGACATGCGGCAGAGAGCAGGACAGTCCAATGAAGAATTCGCAGAAGAGATTGTCGATCCAGTCCACCATAAGTGTTCACTGCGAACGCCTCTGGTGGACGAGGAATCAACAAATGGTGTTGCGGGCCCAACCAGTAGCATGAAAGGGGAAAGAGATCGGGACAGAACCCAACCGTTACCAAAACAATTCACGAGGAGGGGTAGACCAGTGAAGAGACCCAAACCACTGGAAGATTGACAAAAACATTCGAGTTTAAAAAACAAACAAACAACAAAACAAATAAACTGTCAATAATAGCATTTTGAAATTTTGAAGTGACTATATAATAAGCATCTGTAAAAGTGTAATTAATATGTTTCTGTCATGATTATTGATTAGACTATTTAATTCGCATAGGTTAGGTGAGACCGACAGGATTGTGATGATACAAGACTTTTGGAGTTCAAGAATTTCTGTGTATCAATTTAATTTAAAGTTCATAAAGATATAGTCATAATAACATGTTTACCCGCATACCTCAAGATGATCAAATTAGATATAGATTTAACTCATTCATAATTCACACACAGCATATCATCTTGCCTATCATAATGACATGTAATTTTTTAGCTATTTTTGTACTGTAAAATGTTTATTTATGCTAAATTAGTATCGTCTCCTCTTTAGAAAAGAGGGGATGATGTTGTATTTATTGAACAGCCCTCGCGCTGTTTACCGTTGCGTCATCGCGCATGCGCACAACGGAGAACAGCGCGTGGATCCGTTCTTCCGGATTTGAGCGTTCGCCTTGACAAGTTGGGTCGGCTAACGTCGGGAGCAATATTTGGAAGATAGTGACCAATAAACATAATAACTGACATAGATCGAGTTTGTGAATTATTGCGGAAATACAACAATATCTATCCGGCGAAAAACATGAGCTTGAACTGCGATCTAAATCACGAATTCTTCCAATCTTAAGGATTTTTGAGATCAAATACCTAGATGTTCAGTTTAATTGGAGTGTCCACTCGGTTCTGAGCGAGTAAGTACTTTATATTTTACTGTTTTATCTACTTAATTATGCAATTTTGGAAACAAGCTATATTACCGGAAGTGTCCAGAATCCGGATATTTACCTATAGGGATCATACCAGTGCATTTAATTTCGTGTCTTTTCTCATTTTCCGTAACTATCGAAAGTTATTATCCAAGCACAAATGTCTGATTGAAGTTGAGAAAAGTAAACGTGACAAAAACTTGCTATGTCTCGTAAATCCATGCCTTTTTAAATCCATACAAGGAAAGACAACATTGTCTGTTTGGCGATCGACCTCGAATTACAAAATTGTTCAGTGAATTTCTTCGGGGTTCGTTCGGCTTCCATTCTGGTTTAACTTATGATTTGTTAATCATAACATTGAGCGTAAACAGGCATTAACTCTTTCCCAAACAACACCTAGTTTTGATGGTTCTAAAAAAACCCGAAACATGACCAAACGTTGAGGCAAAAGAAGAATATTCTGATTATCATTTTCTTGATTATATTATACACAATTCCAATCTTTATTAACATCGATTTTATCGTCTGCAACAGCTTTTAATTGACCAAACGCCGACTGTCAATCAAAAACATTGATTAGCCAATGGACGATCAGAAAAAATGTAATGCCCCAATTGTTCTTTGTTGCAGGTGTTGTTGTATCGATTTATCGACTGACAATCAAAACAATCCACATGCCAATGGCAAAGAATTTTGTGCTAACAATAGACTAGGTTTACTGTTATGTTTTGATAAACCATCGGTGTTGTTGTAAAATCTCGTAACTACTGCTTAAATCAAGCCGTACATGTAGTTACGAGATTTTATAACAACACCTACGAAATACTATTTTGTTTGTCCGAATTTACGTCACGATTATCTGGATAAAATCGTTCCCTATTAACGATCACATCCCCCATTGTTTGTCTTAAATTCTATGTTGGGCGGAGCGATCTGTCGATTGGCGTTTGGTCAATTGGACCACCCTTTAGAAAATTTGGTTGTTTGGGAAAGGGTTAAATATGTCATTGTTAAATTGTTAAATGATGGATTTTCTGTCTTACATGCAGGGATGTCATTATGTTTTGAAGCAACATTTATTTTTGAAAACAGCAGATCAGGCTGGGGGCTTTTTGGCTGCGTACCTGATGTAAACTTTGTAGCTCCAGAAAAAACAAACACTTTTTTGGTGATTTTAAATGATGGTTTTGATTGGCAATCGGTTAATAATGACATCCCTGCATACATGATACTGACAGCATCTGATTCAAAGTATTTGTAAATGTTTCAGGTATAACAATGTCTGTTCAGTACAAACCTTCACCCTGTTTGGATTTTGTTGTGTGTGTTTTTTCCTCAATAATTTAACAGGTAAGTTTGTTGTAATTTATATTCAGTAGTTCACACAGAAAAGCTTTAAATCGTAAACGGAATGTGCAATGGCACTTGTAGTAATAATATGTTTGCCATCAAAGAAAAAAGTGACAATGTGAACTGTTTATCAGTATGAGTCTGAAGGGGGCTAGGGGGGCTTAGCCCCCTCATTTTGGCCTAAAATGCCAAATTTTCCTTATTTTACACTGAAAATCCAATATGAAATTGCTTCCCTATACGGGCCTGTTAAGTACATGATTCAGTACTAGTTTTTTCCAGTGTTTAAAAGAATCTATTGGAAATGGTATTGAATTTTGTGCTAAGAATAGACTGGGTTTACTGTTATGTTTTTATACACTGTCAGTGTTGCTATAAAATCTCGTAACTACAGCTCTAATCAAGCTGCAGTTGCTGGATTTTAGAATAATACAGACCAAATACTATTGTTTGTCTGAAATTATTCATTTAACCCTTGTGATGTTGACTGACATTTTTCAAAAAAAAAAAAAAACATTCGGGCTAGTTAGTTAATACATGTATAATTGTTTTATGGTTGTTACCTGCATGTGCATATAGAAATATGTTCTTTGGACAACCAGAGTGCTTGCAAAACATCAGTATAAGGCTTAAATTGTAGATGTCCTTTTATTCACAAGAAATGATGACCTTTTTTTTCTGAGGGCTTTTTCATTTATAAGTATCAACTTGTTTCAGATGAGTTGTCTTTCCTTCAAGAAACCAGGAAAATGTAGCATGTTTGGTGTATTGGTGTCTGGTGAATTGGTGTCATGTAAAGGCCTGCATGGATATTATTCTTGGTATGAAACTGAATAATCATTCAATGATTGAATTATTTGTGTAAACATCTACTTAGAATGTCATCAACATAAGTAAATGAAATATCAGTGAATATTTAAATTACTTTATAAATGAAATAAAAAAGAACTTTGTTAAAATTGTGTATTATAATTATATATGAAGAAATCATTAATTTTATTCTCTTCATTATCTTGCATCCAATGACTTCATGAGGCATATAATCTTATATTTATACATATTGCTAATATGTGCTTGAATAGATCTAGACAACTTGCAAAGCTTGTTGAACATTAATTTTGGAAAATATAATTACTCTTGAAGTAACATGTGACTTGTCAGTTTATCAGTTTATAAGATAAACAAAAGCACACCATTAATGATAAATGTCATTCACTTCACAAATATTATACACTTTTTACATCAAAATTTCATTTTTGTAGGAATTTATATTGAATGTGTTTTAGCTGGATAATCTTTCTCACATGTTTAAACCTTTCCCAAACGACAAAACTTTACGGCTGTCCTATTTAAAAGCTGTTGCAGATGACAAAATGGATGATTATAAAGATCTGATTTTGTATGATATAGCTCAGAAAATATTGAGACAAAAGAATAAACTGCTGGTTATCAGCAGTTTCTTCTTTTGTCTCAATGTTTTCTCATGCCTATTCTACTAGAGACGTTAAAACCAGGTCTTGTTTGAAAAAGGGTTAATCTATATTTTACATTTTCAGGGATGCGGGTATTTCTTCTTTCAGACAAAGGTCTAATCCATGGGATGGGTTAACACTCAGTCTACTGTGTAGCTATTTACATCACTACCAACTGATCCAAGGGGACATGAAACCAACACTCAGTCAACTTTCTACAACTTATCATCAAAGAATTTGTCTTTGGAAGTGAACACGGTGTTACAGGAACTAACCCACGCCTCACATTGAGCCTTTTATATTGTTCCAGCAAAACCAGTTAAACAGACAAGGAAAGAAGATAGAGCTTACACAGACAACATGACATTCAAGATGACTCTTAAGATGTTCATGATTGTAATGAATAGTTTCATTCTTCATTCAGATATGGAATAGAAATGCTTAGATTGTAAAGTGCTTTCATGCATGGGTATCATGTCATTCATAGAAACTCTAACAAAATTAAGATTAGGTTTCCCCAAATTATAAAACTATAGGCAAATCAAAACCAAACAGCACTTTAACCCATTACCATGATACAATGACTCTTTGACTCTTAGATTTACAAAATAATAGCTTTAAAAAACATAGTGGAAAATGAAGAAATTGCTTGTGACAAGCAATTTCTTCATTTCCCACAGTGTTTTCACCCTAAAAGACCAAAAATTTGAAAACTTTATTCACTTGAAATTTTCGTCTGCAATATCTTTGGATTTGGACCAGTCTAAAAGTTTGTTGTTTGGTAATGACACAGAAAATATTAAAGGAAAAGAAGGAAATGTTTGCAGTCAATAGTCATCATTGACTTATTATTTTTTGTTTTCTAAAATCTTCTTTAATTTGAGCCAACAGAAGTAGGGATTGTCAATCCCCATTTTAATCTTGAGCTGCCTGGGCTATGGAATGGCATTAGCAGTTTAATAGTGATGAATAAAGAATGTATAATGCATGTAATACTTATTGCTAAGAAAATATTGAGACAAAAGGAGAAAATACTTGTAATTTGCATTTTCATCTTTTGTCTCAAAGTTTTCATAAATCTTTCTTTCATATGGCCTCAAAAAAGGTCTTGTTTGGGAAAGGGTTAAACAAGTCATTTTATTTTATGTAAGGTTGTTTAAGATTGATAGGATAGTATTGATGTATGGCCGCTTGTCTGTAAATGAAAGTCTTTATCCATGTTGATTTTTAGCTCCACTGGCCGACAGGCCAGCGGGCTATTGTCATGGCAAAGGGTCCGTCGTGCGTGCGTCCGTGCATCCGTCCATAAACTTTTCCTTTAAAAATCTTCTTCTCAAAAACTACCTGATGGATTTCAACCAAACTTCACAGGAATGATCCTTGGGTGACCCTCTCTCAGATTCCTTCAAAGAATTCTGATTGAAGTAGAAAGTCTGGAGTTATCTGCCCTTGAATGTCAAAAATGGCGATTTTGACTTTATTTTCACTCTAGCAACTACAAATATTGACCAATAAAAACAAAACTTGTACAGAATGTTGGTGACCATAATACCTTACATGGCATTTTCTATTTGTTTGAAAATAGATTTATTGACTGTGACCTTGACCTTTAATTCTATGACCATGATATAGATCTATATATAAAAATGTTTGTTATCCAAATGCCTAAATTTTGTAATGTACTTGTATGAACAAACCTCAATAGTTTTCAAGATAATTGGCATTTTCTATTTGCTCTAAAAATAGATTTATTGATTGTGACCTTGACCTTTGATTCCATGACCTTTATATATATATATATAAATGTTTGTAAGCTCCAATGCCTACAATATTGTAATATACATGTATGAACAAAAACTCGATAGTTTTCAAAATAATTGGCATTTTCTGTTTGTTCTAAAAATAGATTTTTTGATATGTGACCTTGACCTCTGACCCCATGACCTTGATTTTTATATCAAAATGTTTGGTATCCAAATGCCTACAATATTGTAATATATATGCATGTACATAAAGTCAACATTTTTCAAGATAATTAACATTTTCTGTTTATTCTAAAAATAGATTTATTGTCCGTGACCTTGACCTTTGACCCCATGACCTTGATACATATATCAAATTGTTCGTAACCCCAGTGCCTACAATTTTTTTAATATATATGTATATATAAAAACTTTATAATTTTCAAGATAATGAACTTTTTTTCTGTTTTCTAAGCATATATTTATTGTCTGTGACCTTGACCTTTGACCCAATGACCTTGATACATAGATCAAAATGTTCGTTA
This sequence comes from Fragum sueziense, assembly GCA_963680895.1. Taxonomy (NCBI): domain Eukaryota; kingdom Metazoa; phylum Mollusca; class Bivalvia; order Cardiida; family Cardiidae; genus Fragum; species Fragum sueziense. The sequence continues at coordinate 82,166 of CAVMGG010000549.1, forward strand.
CCTTAGTGCTGACAATTTTGTAATACATTTGTCTGTACAAAAAGTCAATAGTTTTCAAGATAATTAACATTTTCTGTTTTTTTCTAAAAATAGAATTACTGTCTGTGACCTTGACCTTTGACCCCATGATCTTGGTATGTATATAAAAATGTTCGTTATCCCAATGCCTACAATATTGTAATATATATGTTTATACAAAAAATGAATAGTTTTTGAGATAATTTGTTTTTATGGGTTTTTTCCCCATTTTTGTAAGAAAAAAATGACCAAGGGAGATAACTCAGACTGAAATATTGGAAAAAGTACCTCGCTACCCCCTATTTTTCTTTCCACCAAACTTTTTAGGATAGTTTATGCTTTATTCTTAGAAAGTATGAAAAAAAGTTAGTCACTAGAAATATTGTAGATTTTTATTTAAAAAATAATCCACATCTTGTTTTATCTTGTTATATGTGCGACTTAAATGTGTTACTAAATATGGACAAAATACAAGTTTTCTACATTCAAAATGTCGTTTTTCTTTTTTTATCTAACAAAGAAAGGTTTAAAGTGTACTTTGTTGAAAAAATGATGTTGATCAACCCAATAATATCTCTTATAGCTTAAAAACTATTGTACAGACAATTTTATAGTGTATTTTGCAACATTTTGCAATAAAATAACATGCAAAGTTCAATTGATCGTGCTGCAAAAACAAGCGCGCTACCATATTGTTTTCTTTGTATTTTTGCAATCTACAATAGTGTCTCTTGAAAATGATATATGTTTAAAAAAAAGTTAGTCACTAGAAAATTTTGATATCTCACAAGGGAAGATCCTTAACACCATTCTCTTTTCTGGAATATCAACTTCAAGCTGAAATAATAATCACAATATTTATTGTGGTTCAAGTTGAAAGATTACTCAGACAAAAAAAGAAAGTAAAAGGAAAAAGATTACTATAAATTGTATGGTTTATGGAATATCCCTTTTTGGAAGCAAATTTTGCAAAATTTGCTTCTCTTTGCAGCTACCTTTCTCTGCACTTTACCATTCTCTGCATACCACACAACATCTTCCGGCCCTCCTCACTATAAAAAGTTCTATCAAAAGCAAAGGTTATTTTACTTTTAAATTACTAGTACGGATCTCTAAATTGACATCCCATTGCACCTAAAATCCGGGTTATTCTCTTAAAGCTACTTCGTGATATATGTAGCAATTCCTATGTGTTAATGCAAAACCTCGTAACTACAGCTTAATTAAAGCTGTAGTTACGATGTTTTGCAATAACATCGACGAATTGTAAAACAGCAGCATGGATCTTAAACTGATTACACTTGCTTCACACAGACTAATATAAATATATATATATACTTTATTAATTCCTCCTTTGCAGAAGATCAGTATAAAATATACAACATGATAAATTACAACACATAATAGCACAAACTGAGACAATACAAATAGAACATTACTATACTAAGAATCAAAAGAAATGTACAACAAAGGATGTAAATTCATTATAAATCCTTTCCCAAACGACAAAATGGTAGACAGGCCAAGATTGAATAGAAAGATAGATGACAAAATGGATGCGTATTCGTATCAATTCTCAATATTTCGAACCAGAAAACTGTGGAAAATGCTGTTAATCAATGTTTTCTTGTTTAAGCATTTTAAACGCATATTTAAAAGGTTTGTGAAATGATTGCTGTTTGGGAAAGCTAATACTCATATCGACAGCAAATAGATAATTACACTTTCGCATACCATTACCGAAACGAAATGCAATGGCACACAATGTAAAGACTCAAACCTGTGCCTAGACAACAAAAGTTGATCCGACTGAAAAGACTGATCCGAAAACAAGAATTTCCTTGCATATTCTGTGATTCTAAACTGCATGATTATGGGAGAAGACATTGAGGGAAAAGAGGAAAACACTCGTTTAAAGCATTTCCCTTCTCTCCCTCAATGCCCTCTATCAAATCATGATCACAGCTTTGTTAAAGTTTGGTCGTAATACGTATACTGTCGATGAGAATAGAATTATTTTGTAAAATAGACCTATTCTGCTATAATGCCGTCGGCTACATTCGACAACACCGTAACTACAATATAAACTCTAGTTACGGCGTCTTCGAATGTTTCCAACAAAGGATAGATTAATAAACAAATGGGAAAATAAATTTCAACTAGGTTACAAATAACCTTATAGCAAATCATGATAATTTGCACATCACCATATAGTGGCTTTTCTGCAAAAACCTCGCACCTGCAGCTTATTTTAAGCTACTGATACGAGGCTTCCGAAGAAAAGCAGTTATATCAAATAATCCTATGCAAGGATAATAAATAATTGATCAAATCGATTATTACACTCATGTATCTACTGTTTGCAATTCTTACAAATTGTACTTATAATTTGTTTGGGGATAGTACTGGTATTACAGCATTTTCCTCATGTCTTTAAGGAGGAGGCAATATAAATCTGCATTTTCTACTGACGCGTATGCAAGACCAGTAAGACAATCTAAGATCTGTAGAGATGGGTGTTTTTAATAAACTCATTAAACACACCAAACCCGGAATATTCCATAATAGATACCCATAACTGTTGTCTTATTTGGTCATTTGCATTGCAAAAACACAGTTTGTGAATGACGGGATTATCTACCGATTTATAGCATTTATCACATAAATCTTTGTAAGATCTTGAGCATATTTTGCTTAAAATATATCCGCCTGAATAGCTAATATTTCTACTGCTAGGGTATAGACTTAACATGTTCCAGATAATACATGGGCGTCCAGGTGAAAATAATACGTCGAAGTAATATTCGGGCAGTTTGGCAGACAGTTCAAGTCGTCGACGCGTCAAATCCAACTCCCAAACCCTGGAACGGACAGATTTTTTCCACGAAAATGACGACGGAAAACGCGCTGTTTGTATAAATGTAAGAAAAACTTCGTACAGATTATATTTACGCAATATTTTGCAAACGTCCGGAATAAACCCATGGCGTAAATTTGCATTGCCGGCAACGTACCGAACTGCTCTGTTTACGAAAATTTGCTTTGAGAGATATTTTGTTGGAAGATGACATAGCTGTCCCAAAAATATCAGTTTTCTATAATCGATTTCCGATTCTATTGATAAAACACCGGCTGTGCTTATTGCGATATTATTGTTTGTGTTTAACGGTAACTTTTGAATGATTTTCAGACAAAAACAATGGGCTCGTTTCAGTTGTAATAACTGGGTGGCCGACATAGAATCCCATAATTCACACCCATATAACGCTGTGGGCAGGACAATTGTTTTGAAAAGTGACAATAGAGTGTTAGCATTAAATTGACCACTGTTGCAGATACTCAAAATCGAGCTGCGAAATTTATTACATGACTCGCGAATGTTTTCGTTTATATCCATAAACTTATCAACATTAATGCCGAGATGCTTGTAACAGGTGGACTCGTCGATATTTTCACAACCAAGTCGCCATGATCTATTTTGATTCGAGGACGAGTGTTTGCTTTCGTTGAATACGATAACTGAACATTTAAATGCATTATATTCAAATCTCCACTTGCACGAATAATCATAGCATATTTGCAGCATATTATCTAACCCTTGTTTTGAAATAATTCGAATTAAAAAAAATAAAAAAAAAAAATAAACGTACCTCTAAGTCACTCAAACGATCTCAAATTTCGATCATGTAAATTTTGGCTCTGGATCAACAAACTTGAAAGCCTTCCAAACATTAAATATATTTATGTTTTGAATTACGATAAGCAATAATAAATGTTGCCGCAGATTTTTACTTCCTTATTGTGAAGGTTTGTTTTGAAGATTTGAAATGAGCTGTAGGAAATCGATATATCGATCCGTGCAAACAATGCTATATATCACCTACCGAATTCAATTTCTGAAGTAATGAGACACTTTGGTTGAGAAATCACTTTTACATGTAGGAGGAAACGCGAGAGTGTGATAATTATTAGTTAGATTTTAATATACAGATAAAGATTCGACAATATCGAAGGGAAAGAAGAAAATGGTGATTTCTAGCATTTTCTTCATTTCTATCAGTATTTTCAACGGTTTAAAAAATGTAGGTTCCGGTTACACGGAACTATTCTGAAGTAAGGCGTGATGTTGATAAATTAACAAATTATTTTTGTTCTTATCTGAATTTTTCAAAATTCCAAAATTCTGTTCAATGGAAACGGGTTGAAAGCATTAATTGAAGAATCAATGATTGTGTAACGGTACCATAAGTGTTAAAAGTCTATAAAAATGAATCAGTATGAATTAGTATAGAGTTACTTGATTATTTTACGCAAAGTCTAAACGCAAGAATTCAAAAGAAGCATATTTTCATTAATACGTAACACTTCATAATAATATACGGGTATAGTGATCTAGGATATTCGTGGATCCTTGACAAAATATCCGTTGTTGTGTCGACAAGGATCATCCAGCAAAAAAGGTATGATACATTTAAAAAAAAAAAAAAAAAAAAAAAACAAGCCCGCAATTAAAGTTTGTCTTAAGCGCCATTGCGAATTATTTTAAGGATAGCGACGATATACATGTAATTTATGTAATTTTCTGCATAAAAACATTCACAACCACGTATCGTAATACACAGCTTGTCACTTTCTCATATCAGATCTTGCACTTGGATGATACAAACTACAGAGCTTAGAGGGACCCATGCTAGGTTGTCGTAAATATGAACTGGTGAGAAATATTATTACAGTCGACACTCGTTGTGTCGAAGTCAGAGGGGCAGTCAAAATACCTCGACATATCCGGAGTTCGACTAATCCGATTTTAGTTATTGTCGAAGAAAACGTTTTTATAACCATATTTGATGGGCATCATATTTGTCCATAATTGAAATATAGTAGGAAAATGAAAGAAATTGCTCGAAACGAGCAATTTCTATCCTTTTCCTACTACATTTCAATGGCTGTATTTGTTTCGGGATTATTTTTATTTAACATTTTGATATACATATTCCGAGGATCCCTGAAATTCCTACATTTACATGTTGCTTACGCTGTTAAACGGGAATTGTTAATAACAAAAATATACAATATTTATAAAGCAATTCAAAATGTGACAATAACAAAACAATACATGTATAAAACTCAACCCATACCAAAAGGACCAGAGTGTAGACACTTGTGATTTGAAAGCTGTGGGAGACGATATACGTTTTATCGCAATTCAAGGCACAGAAATTATTTAGGCAAATGGGGAAAATGCTGCTTTTTGTGTCAATGTTTTCATGTGATCCCTTTCTAATTGGGTGTCCAACCTTGTCTTGTTTTGGTATGCATATCTGCAGAGATGTTCATAACTTAAAGGAATACAATTATTGTACATATCTGGAAAATGCAATGTCACTTCTATTTGTAGAAAAATAATATTGATTAAAATCGGAAGGTAAAAACCACGGTGGATAACCCACGTGACGTTTGGGAAGCGTTAATCGCCCACTTCACGGTATGTTTTGTTTAATTTCTCAGCTTATACTCTATTGATTTTGATGAGATCAAGCGCATGGAACGCGCCTTTGAGAGGGATATTCTCGGCTCTAACTCACTCTGCTCCAAATCCAGGGGTTTCTTCAAACATTCGAGCCAAAATGTGTGTAAGTGTAAAACGAAAGTGGGAAGCGTTCACGTGCACCGAAAAAACTTTCGCTTGAATGTTTGAAGAAACCACGGAATTTGGAGCAGAGTGAGTTACAAACTGGAATATCCCTCTCAAATGCGCGTTCCGCGCACTTTATCTTGTCAAAATCAATAGAGTATAAACTGAGAAATTAAACAAAACATACCGTGAAGCGGACGATTTTTTCGGTGTTAACGCTTCCTAAACGTCACATGGGTTATCCACCGTGAAACAATGGACAACTCTTTAAACGTGAAACTTTGCGCATCGACACAAAAAATGAAATATGAAGCGCACTTGAATAGATAAGAATACTGAAAATTTGACATTGTATTAAACATATCTTTGATTTATTTCGATTTTAGTTTGAATGTGATGAAAGATAATGGGAACTTACGAATCAAAACAACAAGCTCAGAACTCCAGACAAAGCAAAACAGGTAATCAGAATGACAAAAGGCTTTTCAATATGCAATAGTGCATTTATTGTTCATCAAACCCCTTTTTGTTATTTTAAGGCAAACAGATGTTAATGGTTAACATTTAGTTAAATGTAAATCGTCCTAAAAGTTAATGCATTTTTGTATATTTTAGTAACTTTTGATACCAAATGACTATGATAAAATTATTTTCATGCTTTAATAAGTGAACAATATTTCTAGAAATCCTAATTGCATACTGTGTTTATTATCATATTTGTATTTGGAAGAAATGTAAAGATTTTTTATGCGAAGAATCATACATTCATTATGATTGATTTCAACACGTCATGAATGAGAGGTAGAAAAACTCTTTCGTGTGAGAGAGAGTTATTATCAAATTTTAAACGACTAATACTTGCCAATAAATTTCGAAAATAACTCTCTCTGAGCAAGGACCTTCTAAAAGGACTCAAATAGCCAACATGAATATGATAAGCACGTGTATTCATGTACGTACAGTCCAACAACGTTCTCCAATAGCTTCTTCATGACCTGTAGTAATTCAAACATGCAAGCACCGACCTTGATCAGTTTGCATTTCAAAGGTAAAAATCGACCCGGATTCATTTGATGACACGGTACCAGAATCAAGAGTTATCCTTTTTTGCCCTCGAATTAACTCCCTTGAAATTACTGGGTAGTTCCGATTTATTTTTAAGAGAAAGAGTCTCCTCTAGAGCGAGTACTGGAAGATCTGAAAACGAAACAAACGAAACCGAAATGTGTGTTGCAAGTAGATCGTAACAACCTGTTTCGTTCTGGGATGGGATATTTCAAGGTGAAGGAATGTGAACTTAGCCCGATGGGTGTGGTCATGGAAACTGACGGCATGAAAGAAACGGAGCTTGACTTAGGTAGAGTGTGTTTGTGGTAGTTAAAATGAATACACGTACCCATTTCCTCTTACTAAATCTACACGGCTTTTTATTTGAATAGTACTTGCGCTGCATTTGTTTATTCATATTTGAATGTCACGCGCCTTTTTAAAAGAGCTTGATACTTGTTTTTACCTTTTTGAAAATGCAGCTTTAAATAGATTGATGCCGCAAATTAAGGTAAGTTTGGAGAGTGGCCATGTGACTTGCACATTTTGTGTTTATTCTGCGGCACTCAAAGTCCATGCTACAATTTTCATCAATTTTTTAGCGAGCCGGGACTTTATATCCGGGGAGCTAATGTCACAGCCCTAGTGTCGGTGTCGCGTCGCGTCCCGTCCCGTCTTCACTTGAGAAACTATAACCTGGTCTATATCCCAGGCACAATTAGAGATGCAGCCTTGATATTTCATACATGGAAACATCTCGAAAAGACCTTTCATTTTGGACCATGGCCTTTGACCTAGTTTTTTGAAAAACTTTGCTTATATCTCATGCACTTTTATTGATAGAGCCTTGATATTTCACACATCGATACCTCCTGCCAAGACCTTTCATTAGGTAACATGACCCTGGACCTAGTGACCTTGACCTTGGAGTTTGACCTACCTTTAAAAAATTAGCTGTTTTTGTGACAAGCTCCCATATAGGCGAGCTACGTTGTCCGCGGACAACTCTTGTTAAAGCGAAACATTCCGCTTTTTTGAGATGGTGAATGTCAAATGAAGTATTTCATTGTTCTAAATGAAAATATATGCCCGAAAATTTTAGGTTTTTTTTTTTTCTTTTTTTTTTTTTTTTTTTTTTTTTTTGAAAATATAGATATTTTTGTCATTATTAGGCTAACAGGGTGGATGGGGTAAGATAAAGTCAAATATCTTTTTTATTTGCGCGGAAAGGTGTGTTGACTTTTTGTGTAAAAATAGCTCTTGGTATTATCTTCAAAATATCCAAAAACAAAAAATATTCACTGGGCAATTATTTTGCGAATTGAAAAAAAAAATCCCCCGAAAATGTGATTTTTCAAATTTTCCCATATTTTTTTCCAGGAAAAGGTTTTATAATATTTCTTTCAATCATTTCATCATATTTGTGTATATGTTAAGTATCTTAATTGATATAACATTTGAAATTATCCATTCAGAATAACTTGCTTATATGACTTTAAAACATAAGGGTAATTTTGCGAAGATGGCCATTACTAGTCAGGGGTAGATAACTGACACGAAAACGAGTCAGGAAAACTTATCCCGATTTTTTTATATTTTGTTCCGGAAATTTTACTTTACAACAAACATGTATGTACAAATAACAAAACATCATTTGGCAGATAAAAAGTAACCCCCGCGTCCAAACTTACCTCAATGATTTTCTCTTTTCAGTAACATTCGAAAAGTATACTTTGTGTCTGCTTGAAATCGACCAAATCTGTTTTTCTTTTTTTTTTCGGAAAGGATTACACGCAACTTGTTACTTTCTGTTTGTGTACTTTGATGTCGCATCGTTTATTTCCTTCCATTACATATAGCACAGAAAGCATTCAAGCTGAAGGAGAAAATGCTGATGTCCATGTTTTCCGATGCATTTCTTTTAAGAGAAGCCAAACCCAATTTTTTGACACAAGGTTCCTTAATTCAGCTCCATTACCTGTTTATAAACTTCGATATCACATTGTTTCCTTTCTTTCAATGCAGGTGGCCCTCTCAGGGAATTCTTCACACTTTTCTTCAAAGCTATTCTCGGTAAAGACGTGGATATGTTTGAAGGTCAAGATCAAGGTCGAATGTTGATACCTGTAAACAACGATGCTGCGATACAGTCCGAGTGGTTCCGATATTTAGGTCGTGCCGTGGTTATCTCCCTTATTAATGGCGGACCTGGTTTCCCGTACTTGGCGCCGTACGTTGTTAGTTATATCAGAAAGCGGGAATACATGCACGAACTGAATGTTGGAATGATACATAACGTGTTCCTGAGACAATATATCAAACGGGTAAGTCGTCGCTTTTCTTTAAAAAAAAATCTGCTTAACTACAACTAAAACAAAACGTATATACAAGACTAGGAATCGCATGTCATGTGACCCACAGGGGTCCGTAATTTGAGCCTTGGCACCATCTAGACTATTCTTTATGACAATGGGTTTTTCTACGTTCAATCTGATCGTCACCCCTCTATTACAAAATACGGTGCTCATATCTTTAAATCGACTGAACTTGGTATTGTAAATGAAGCAAAACCTCGATAGAAATTTCAACTTTGAGCCTTTGTAGCAGTCAGACTTCGTTCGCCACCCCAAACAATTGCATTTTCTTTAAAGAAAAATATGTTGGCTCTCGTTTAACGAAAGATTGGACAGATTATCTGTTAATTTGAAAAAGTTCCGCCGTATATTTTGATAGAGGGGGTGACGATCTGAGTGAATGTAGAAAAGTCCCTTGTCATAAGTAATGACCAGATGGTGTCGAGGGTCAAATAACAGACCCCTATGATGTGACCAATGAAGCTTGGCTTTTTTTGGTATATTAGGCACAGATAACTCATATACATTTCAAACGCCTACTTACCCTGTCGTTAGTGTATGGGCTTTTTGTGTCAAGCAATTTCTTTATTTCTCACCATATTTTCTTCACAGGAAGACAAAATATATTAACGTTCATTCACTAGAAATTGTCATCTGCAACATCTTTGAATTTGGACAAGTCTAAACTATTACCGTCAGGTAATGTGTTGAGAGAGTAGCACTGATCTTAATCTAACTGCCTTTTAGATAGACTCATCTTGGATCCATGTGGACTCAAATGGAACATTTCATTTTTCACTGAATGTCTGTTTATTTACAAAAGCATAAACAATTACTTGTAATCATTTGTTATACATTTGATATTTCCCTGAATCTAGCTAAATGAGGCGGACACAGAAGACCAGTTGCTAACCATAATAAGTGACGACCCAGAGACCTTTATAGACCAATGTGGATGGCCGAGGACAAAAATGATTACAGTATGTACATGTATGATGTATTTCCGACATTCAAAACAATAAAATTACCAATGGATTTTTAAAATGATTAACATACTAACAGACAAAGTGATAGAAGATATCAATCTTAGTTTTAAAAAGAAAGTCACCAATCTGCTCAAGAACCGGCTGCTTTATAAACTACCTCTAATATTCGTTCAGATTAGAACTCCTCCTCATCTCATACATTTTAAATCTAATATAAAGACAGTGCCTCAAACATACATGTTCGTATTTCGTTAACATTCGTTGTGTATCCAAACCTATTCATATAACGTTGTAAACACACGGCGGTGAATGTTTCGGCTGCCGAATGTGAATGTTTACGGCATCGCCTGAATAATTCCGACATCGCATGAACCTCATTCAGGGTTGACTATCCTAAACCATTTATCAAATTATACAGATGGAGAACAGACTGTTACTAACACAAACATTGCTCCGGTGGGAGTTGGTCGGTAAACGTACAGAAGCATTGGATCAATTGAAGGAAGGACTAAACACGCTTGGATTTCTGGACAAAACGGTCGACATTACCGAGGCAGACGACTTTTTGATACAGAGAAACACGGAAAAAGCCACGGCTGAGTACCTGAAGAAATGTTTACGGGACATTCTTGGTGACTTGAAGGCGTCAAATGATAAGGAACAGAATGCTAAGGATTTTACTTTGAAGTGTATGGAAATGTTGACAGGTAAGCATACACAGCTACATGTACCACTCGCTCTGGCAAGTAATCTGTACTAGATAAGGGCACAAAAAAAACAAGAAATCTGGCCCGTTTGTCCTTTATATATAGTTGTGCAAGTTACAATTGTGTAAACACTGTACTGAATACTTCTTTCACGGCTTTCAAGTGTTTTTTTTTTTTTTTTCTTTCTTTTTTTTTTTTTTTTTTTCTTTTTTTCTTTTTTTTTTTTGAAAGAACAGAAAATAAACATGCATAGAACTGAATATCAATATCTTATCATAACTTATACATTTGTATTAGATCTATCGGTATGAGGCACCGGCAAGATTTGAACAACTACATCCATAATCACAACACTTTGGAGTTCGATATTGTATTGTTAACAGTGATTATTTTTAAATATGTGACTTACTATCCATTTGGATAACCTCGGACAATTCTATCGAATTATCGACACGGAAGTATCTGTATGAAGAAATGTAAAAAAAGCGATTTCTTAGCCGGAAGTGGTTACGCTTCACAAAGTAGTTTTCGAGGTCATTCAAATGAACAACCATGACAAGTTGCGGGACTTTCAGGTTGTAATTATTCTTAAAAGAAAAGACATTGGAACTGCAAACAATGCATTTCAGTATCACTGTCGCTTCATTTTCGACATTAGTTACAGGCGAATGTTTTGTGTTGTTGTTCTTTTCGATTCTATTCATAGTCTAAAAGTTGATCCACGACTTACATCCAAGGTACGATTCGACAGAATTGTCCGTGGTGTTCCAATGACGTTATATTGTGACCGGTATGTAGGTATTATATGCTGTAGGCAATCTTAGGTATTAAGCATTTTTAAAACTGCTTATACCCAACTTTAAGTAAGTTTGAAAATACTTAAGTAATTTGGAAATGCTTTTATTTACAATAAGTAAATTTGAAAATGCTTATGCGTATATCGCTGCTTTTCAACAAAAACCTCGTAACTGCAGCTTTTTTAAGCTGCAGTTACGAGGCTTTTGTTGAAAAGCAACGATACACGGACTTCGCCGTTTCTTATAGATACAGAAGCGACGAGTCTATTCCACTTCATTACTGGTATGTCAGCTCTGCCAGTCGGCGATATTCCTATAGAGGTGGAATATAACAGATCCAACAAGGACGCAAAACTACCCGAGGCCATCACGTGTATACAAAGACTGAAAATTCCTCTTGGTAACGAGTCCCAGATGGAGTTCTACTCTTCTTTTCATAAAGCTTTATCAATGGGCACATACGGTTTCCATGCGAACGAGAACTTGTAGTGCATTATAATTTTATATAGTACTAGGTGAAATATACGTCAATGGGGACATAAGGTGTTCATGCAAACGAGAACATGTAGTGCATTATATTTTTAGAAAAGACTAGGTGCAAATACGTGTAAATTGGGACATACGGTTTTCATGCGAACGAGAACTTGTAGTGCATTTTATCTTTATATAAGGCTAGGTGCAAATATACATGTATATCAAATGGGACGTACGGTTGCCACGCGAACGGAGGAATATGAAAGTTAAAGGCTGTGAACTCTTATATCGCATTATACAGTCGACACTCGTTATGTCGACATCGGATAAGTCGAAATTCCGCTTAATTCGAAGCGAAAGTCATGTCCGGTCCTCTAAAATGTTAAATCAAAATAATTTCAAAACAAAAAAAAGCCATTGAAATTTAGTAGGTAAAGGATAGAAATTGCTCGTTTCGAGCAATTTCTTTCCTTTTCCTACTATATTTCAATCATTGACACATATGATGCCCATCAAAAATGGTTGAATATCATTCTCATCGAAAATAATCAAAATCGGACGAGTCGAACTCCGGATATGTCGAGGTATTTTGACTGCCCCTCTGACTTCGACATAACGAGTGTCAACTGTATTTTGTATCAGTAGAAATACGAATTAATAAACGTATAAGAATTAATAAACATAGTCCCAGATAGAGTTCTTCTCTTTTCAAAAAGCTTGTCAATGGGAACGTACGGTTTTCATGCATATGGGGATTTTTGAAATTTAATTGCTGTGAACTCTTAGAGTGCATTATCTTTTTATCAGGGGAAAAATAACTTTTTTTACATATGAGTGCAAGTATGTTTGATAATCATATCGTCGGTGTTAACGCAAAAGCTCGTATCTCATTTATTGGAAGTTGTTAAAGGGGGGGGGGGGGGGAATAATATCTTTTCCGGAACTGAAAGGTTTCACTTGAAATTCGGACATCTCAAAACGCGCAAGAATGTTCTTAAATGGACATAGTTACAATGTCTTACTTAGAAAAAACGCAAAAAGTAAAATAAAATTATGAGATTTTGTTTTTGCGCCAAATGTATTAGACATGATTTGGAAAAGAACGCTTATCATCGGTGTAAATGCAAAACCTCGTATGTCGATTCTGGCGACTTCCAAAGTACAAACTTGTCTGCCCAGTTTAAACAATTCTCTCAGGTTTTGAGATATGTTACTGATCAGTATTAATGACACATTATTTGTGAACAATATGTCAAAATTTCAAGTAAAACATTTTAGTTTGGGAAAAATTATTACACTTTTTCCCTCCCCTTTAAATTTTTTCATAAACGAGATACGAGATTTTGCATTTACAACGACGTTATGGCATTGGGCATTAACATAGATGTAGATCAGCCTGTGCGCACGTGATGTTCTTTAATAGTTTTTTTATTACATGTAGACGAAGCATTGCTCGTGATACGACTGCCCGCATGCATGAACTGAACTAGATCTATGATGGTTTCAAAATACCATAGTTTTAGCCTCCTACCACAACTTTGCATATCATAAGTGTTATTGCAAAACCTCGTAACTCCAGCTAAATTAAGCTGGAGTTACGAGGTTTTGCAATAACACCGATGTTATTCATTAAACTGCTTGGTCTGTAATGATTCAATATGTTACCCTTTTTTTGTTATTGCAATATTGCATCATGATTGTGCTTACACCATTAAGAATGTCGCATTTTGTTCATGTGCAATCTGTTATCGTAGTGCATGTTTGTCAAATCAAGGGAGCAAACTTCAGTAAAAAAAATGTGCATTGAAAAGAAATTGATTTAGCTCCCTTCATTCAAGTAGATCACACTCATATAGAGCTAACATCTTAAATAACCCCCTATTTTTTTTCATCGGACGGACTAATAGAGACGACCTCAAATTAAAACGATAATCAGATAGCAAATAAGAAAGGATTTAAATGTTGTCTGCAACTCTTTTGAAATAGTCCCAGTCTAAGATTGCAATGTATAGTAACTGACTCGTATTTAAAACTTGTATGTGCAGATGATAAAGAAGAAAGCTGACTTTCACACATAATTATATTTGAGCCGGGATCTGGAAAAACCGTCCTTATAGCATTTTTAAAAATTGATTCTGAAGATCATCCTGTTGTCAAATGCAGTCCAATTTGCATCCATGCTGCTCTCTTTAAGTTACTACCGGTCACGAAGAAGCTATTAGAGAACAATGTGGATCCTGATCAGACTGTGCGTATGCACAGGCTGATCTGGATCTATGTTGGGCTCAGAAGCTTTAAGGGACGTTTTTCCAGATCATGGCTCATTTGTTTTGTCTTCATTTAGCATTTTCATCAACATTTGCTTAGTCATCATACTTATTTATTGAGACATAAATCTAAAGCATGTTATGTAGAACATAAAAAAGTCATTTAGATATGGCCTATTTGATAAATTTTACACTTTCAAACAGATAGTAGCTTAATATTTAGCTTTCTTAACCCCTTCTCATACATGACAGTTTTCACTCTGTTAAATAGTAAAACATAGTTTGTTTTACTAAGTAAGAATATGCATTAATGAAGACTTAAAAGGCTGTCAGATTTGTTAGATTTTCTTTTCTGTATTAAGACTGTATTTATGTATTAGGTATCATGGGCGGATCTAGAGGGGGTCGGGGGGTCCGGACCCCCCCGGCATTGGCCGAACATTAAATTTTGACTATATAATTTAAATAAAGCGTAACGTTACATATCTATTACATTTTAAGCCATTTTTTGAGCTTGGATCCCCCCATTGATTTTTTTTTTTTTGGCTTGGACACCCCCCTCTGGAAAAAAATCCTGGGTCCGCACTTGGGTATATTTTATTTCTGATCTTTTGCATCCAATGATTTTTGGAGAGACACAAATACAGAGTCTGAAACTAGGTTAGGTCTTCGGAACAAGCGGCCATATGACCTTAGCTCTTGCGTGGGACGTATATTCAATAATTTATTCAGCATGACACAATTCAGTGTATATGTGATCACTAAAACACGGTGGGGATTGTGCATGATGGGATGGATAACGAATACGGACAAATTTGCCTCGCTTAAGATAAGAAATTGTGCAATAATTTTCTTATTTCTGCGTCAATTTTCAAGCGGTTTGTTGCATGTACCCCGCATTACTGAGCTCTATCCTCAGATATATGACTTGTTTGTAGAATCTTTGTATTTTGTCCAAAAATTGATCTCAACCGATCAGAAAAACGACAAAAAATCCAGGTCATTTTTCTAGTCGGTTGGGATCGATTTTTGAGAAAAGTACAAGGAGTTTCCCGATAAGTAATACATCTGAGAAAAGGGATCAGTAAGACGGAGTACATGCAACAAACTGCATGAAAATTGACGCTAAAATAAGAAAGTTATTGCACAAATGCTTTCCTGAAGCGTGGTTAATTTGGCCGTAGTCGTTACCATTTCGCTTCCTGGTTGGTTGGGACAATGTTTTGGAAAAAGTACCACGAGTTGTCTAATAAGTCATACATCCGATAAAAGAGCTCGGTAAGGCGGGGTACATGCAACAATTCTTTTGAAATTGGCACAAATAAGGGTTTTTGTAAAAAATCTTACCAGAATCGAGATTATTTTGTCCGTATTCGTTATCCATCCTATCATGCACAATTCCCACCGTGTGAAAGGAGTTAATGGATTGCTTTCTTCAAATAAACACATTTTTCATGACAAATGATTTCTTCGATTGATAGCCTATAAACTAAAAATGGCCAAACCTACAAACGCACAACGTTTACCGAAAACGAAATATTTTACTACGACTCGTTTCATGCATTTTCACGCCATTTGACGTGACAAATTAATCAAAATCGAAATATCAAATCATTGTCAAATATCATTTAAATCTTGAAATAGAAATTGTCAGCATTTTTTCTTTTCAAAATGTAACACCTTATTGAATTGAAAGAGGAAGCACTTTTTTCTTTTATTTCTAAACTATACTGAACCTCAGAAATAACGCACCACTGATATTTTTCACTTGGTCTTTTTATTATGTTACTTTATTTCAAAACGGACAGCCACAATCCGAACTTATATCAGTTTTTTTTCGTTTCTGGTCAAAAAGTTGTTTCGATAGCTTACAACAATCAAGCATCACGAGCGCACAAACGTGAATACCCTCTTTGTAGAGCAATACAGTCTGTGCATCCTCGACGCATGGAACTGATCACATTTTGGATTCTAGCCTTTGGTATGATTCTCCACTACCCCTGTATCACTTTGCACTTTAACGTGCTTACATGTTGTTAGCTACAGTTGGGACCTTTT
Organism: Fragum sueziense; assembly: GCA_963680895.1. Lineage (NCBI taxonomy): Eukaryota > Metazoa > Mollusca > Bivalvia > Cardiida > Cardiidae > Fragum > Fragum sueziense. The sequence goes on from CAVMGG010000549.1 coordinate 98,509, forward strand.
GTGCACCCTTTTCCGGGCATTCCAGCACAGTCCCAGTTTATTGAAAACGTTCTCTCAGCCGACCAATAGTCTTGTGATGAAATCCAATCATGTATGCAATAGCCCATGACGTCATCACTTCCTGCAGCATCCCAGTAGCACGATATTTCGTTCGTCGGTGGAAAGTCTTTGCATTATTTCAAGCATCGAAAGTTTCCGACCGATGAAATGTTTGGGCGTTTTCTTTCTGTCACTGACTACATGTACCCTATGTACCGATAAACTGGGTTGTGCTCGAGGTCAATATTGCGACACGCACAGAGAACTTGTTTACCCAGTTTTGACGGCTATCGTCACGGATGAATGTGTTTTATGCTACAGAGTGTCATCTGTGCATACCTAGTGTCAGGTGGAAACTGAATTAAATGGTAATGTGTCAACAAAATGAAAAAAATTGTTGAAAAAATATAAAGCAAGAAAATGCGGTACGTTATTTCTGAGGTTCAGTATATTAGAAAAGGAAAAGCAACATTTACTCTTGCAAAATGTCACATTCATTCCAAGCCACGTTCCACGCTCGATCACTAATAGGTATCAGCAGACATATGCATTTTAACCCTTTCCCAAACGACAAAATTTTAGTATATTCCTTTTTGAAAGTTGAGACAGGCAACAAAATTGAACTTGATAATGATATGATATCGGTACAATATAGAAAATATTGAGGCAAAAGGAGAAAATGCTGATTATCAGCATTTTCTTATTTTGTCTAGATGTTTTCAAACTTTGAAAATGACATCAATACCATGTTTTGAAAGGGAAAGGGTTAGTACATTTTGCATGTCAAGCTATAAATTGTCTGGTATGTCATTTAGGAACACGTCTTAAATCAGTTCTCCCAGACACCTATCGAACATTAACACGAACTTGATTGATTTTTCCTGGCAGGTTTAATCAATATATGAATATTCAATCATGTATTGAACTTTTATCTAATATTTTAAACTTATCGGGGTCCATAAACATTCGCCAATATCATTCTCTATGATGTCAAATTTATAGACATCTCAAAATGCAACCCGACTTGACCCTATCCAAAACTACTGAATTTCAAATATGTCTAATTTTAAACCTACGACCTTGATAAAGATTGCAGATGTTACTAAGAATAATCTAATGAAAAAGGATGAATATTCTAATGCTTATTATTTCTATGTTCTGTTTTGCCTCCGTGTAGTCCAATGCTTTCTTCTACTAAGGACGTCAAAATCAGAACTGGTTTGTGACGGATAATAAACAATAAGCGAACTGTTTCAGAGAAAGAAACAGCTGCTGATGCTATGTTTGCATAGCATCAGCAGCTGTTTCTTTCTCTGAAACAGTTCGCTTATTGTTTATTATCCGTCACAAACCACATGTGGAGAAAAATTAATACGGCGTGTACAGTTCATTTATTGCTAATCAATGAATAAATTTTATGAGTTTTATGAAATATCAGAGAGGATATATGGTCAAATTGTCTCGCATTTCGAAAAGGCTTCGTATTGTATTGTTGCGAGAAGTAAGGAGACATGTTAAATTCATGGTTACAGGTAAATTAGAAGAGACGAAAACGTCTCATTTGCATACTCGTAAAAGTCATAATTTAATTATTCTTTTACATAAGTAATGCGGCAGTTGGATAGCACTGGGGCGAAAAGTAGGTAACTTTTGTATATTTTTTGGACATAATTGTTTATTGTGCTCATGTATTTATCGTTTGTGTGATGAATTTTACATATCATTGTTATAACATGTAGCCTACATGTAGGTATAAGTCAGTAAAAAAATCTAAGACAAGTAATATAATTTGGATATTATTCAATGGATGCATTTTGGATAACCTACTTTCGATTATAATGCTGTTGCTTGAGTTGGTCAAAGTTCGAATAAGGCATGTTTTGTCGTCCGTAATAAAAACACTAAGACAATAGAAGAAATGCTGACAACCAGAGGCGCGTTCTTTCGAGCGAGATTTCTTGAGATATCTTGAGATTTCTTAAGATGTTTTAGGATAAAACGCTCTTTTGAGCAAGATTTTTAAGACGATCACTGCGAGCCGCCATTGCTCTATACTTCTTTCGGAACCCCTCGGTAAATTCTGTAGAATCTATATGGGAGAGAATTGACCGAGTTGTTCCGAATACTCTATAATTCATAAACCGCGGTGTTCCGAATGCTCCATACTTTATACAAATGACGTCATAATGACGTCATTTGTATAGATAGGGAGCATTCGGAACAGCTCGGCCAAAATCTCGGTCTTAAAAACGCTTTATTCAAAACCCCTTAAAGATACGCATTCACTGTTACTTACTTATTTTCTGGATAATTTGCTGTAAAAATGACTGTACATAAATGAAATATGGCCTTTAATTTTCCTCTGTGCCAAATGTCAGCTCTTTCTGATCTGTATTGGCTTAGATTACGACGGATTTAAAACCCAATATCACATCATTTCGTAAACACTATCTGGCAGTATCTGCCCACTTTGAATATTTTACATAGCTTTACACCGCTGCATGATTATCGATTTATGTCATTTGCTGTATGAAGCTTGTATTCTGTCTTATAAAGTCTATAAACGGTGCGACAACATACTAAAAGCCAACTTCTGTGGATCCTACGGATACTAATGCCACTTTAAGAAATCTTTAAAAAATCTCGCTCTAAAGAACGCGGCTCAGTATCTTGTTCTATAGTCTCAATAACATTAATTTTGTACTATCGGGTATATTGCACACAAATATTTTGTAAAATATAATCCATTTTGGCTTATTTAGCTGTTTTCAAATTGAAACAGATTAAAATATAGCCGTTTTGAAAAAGTTAAATAATATTGCCATTCCAAGAAAAAACATTTGAAGCTGGTATCCGAAAAAAGATAATCGTGAATCCAGATCAGCCTGTGTATAGACCCACTTTGATCAGCATCGAATATGCTCTATTAAGATTCAAAATGAAAAGGAGAATTACTAAAGAGCAGCATGGATCTTCACCAAATTGTGTTTTTACGCATCTTGATCTGGATCATTGTTTGCTCATTATTACATTATTGATGCAAATAGTCATTTGTACGATATTCGCTCATTTATAGACTGGAACTTTTATATTTTGTTTTAATCCATTATATACCAAAGCAAATTTTAGACTTGTCCAAATTCAAATATGTTGCAGACGACAATTTCCAGTGAATAAAATTTTACATTTTTGTTATTTTTTTGGATTCAAAACATTGTGAAAAATGCAGATATTACTTGTCACAAGCAATTTCTATCTTTTTTGCAAAATGTTTTCCCTTGTATGTTTCTTGAACGCGTCAAAACGCGTAACTTTGTTGTAAAAAGTTAATTGTTTTCATTACAAGCGGGGTTTGTTGTTGTTGTTGTTGTTGTTGTTGTTGTTGTTGTTGTTGCAAAAACGTAAGAGAAAGGAGCAAATTTAAATTGTTTTTTGGGGGAAACTGGTTTGGTTTGATCACTTACTTACTAATTAGCAAACAAGAAAACATGCTCTATTTCTGCAGATGACAAAACGTGGCTACGAAAGATAGGACTGGTGTATATTCTAACATAAGTATTACTACGTATTGAGGCAAATAATGGAAATTCTGCTAATTGCTTTTTCTTCTTTTGAATCAACGTATTTCATGGACTTTTTTTTACTTGGAACGAGGGACAAGTTTAATTTGGACGAGCCTAGAATTTCAGAGGTTTAATAGTCGGCCTTTTTGGTTGAAGAAATTGGCAAAAAATAGAATTAACCCAACAAATCGGGGTGTTCTAGTTTGGAAGAGGCCGCCACAGACGACATAAGAACTGAAAACTGAATCATAGCACAGAAAATAGTTAGGCAAACGGAAAAATGCTGATTCCGTTATCTCATTATTTCTATAAGCTTAGGGGACGTCAAAACCAGGCCCCGGTTTCTCAAAAAAAACTTAAGTACATACTCATGAGTACATGCTCAACTTCAATGAAATACTCTCCAACGTTGAAGGGTATTCGATTAAATTATACGTGGATTTCGTCTTTTTTGAGCACCGTGCTCAGATTTGAGTCTGAGAACGTACTTAAGTTTTTTCGAGAAACCGGGGCCAGGTCTTGTATGGAGAAGGTTTAACAATCCCACGTTTTTTGACATTAGCAAAAAATAAAATAGATACAGTTTTGAATGAATAGAGTAACTGTGTTTGCGTTTTTCCTCATTGTTTTGTCTGGATTGTAAGTCCAAATTCAACTCGATTCTTTAAAAGTAAGGTTTAAAATCAATCTAAATACAAAAGTCATTTAGATATTATCTTTCAGTAACATTATGAAATTATATCATCTGGATTCATTCAGATTGGGTTTAAAATGTTGCTTTTTTCATTAAATCATAAACTATTTACTATTTACCCAATCCAGATCTTGTTTTTAAAATGTTTAAAAAGGCTGTATTTAAACTAGGGTTCAAAACAAAGAAATTAATAAATTAGAATAAACTTGAATTTAACATTCAGAGAAACAACTTTAAAACTTAAGTTTCAGATGCTAGGGCACAACCGTTTTAAATGCATATATTTTCACACTCACTTACAACTAATTTTCTCCATTTACATCGTGAAATAAATGGAAAAGAATAAACGTGTTTTCATGTAATAAAAGTTCAAGCATTTAATCACGATAAACCACGCATATTCATGAGAGAAATTGGGTTTGAAATAAAATGTCAGCTGTATATATCAAATCTAACACAAATGTTTTAGTCTAATTATATACATTTGTTCTGTGTAAAATGTTTGTCCTTTTAACAAATCTCGTTTTTTCATTCAAAATATCATTCTTAATCATTATCAGATGAAAATATTTCATTCTTGTGAAAATGTTAAGGCAAAATTTAAAGTCAAAGAAATGTTACACTTTTGGTCAATGAAAACATAACTTGCAACAACTAATTTCATTTTTCACATTTTTAGGTCGGGAAATCTCTTCGAGATTTTCCTAACTATAGCTACGCAACGCCTGTAACTTTTTTCTATCTTTTCTATCTTTACCTCGTATCTGCGGCTTTGTTTTTTCTGCAGATACGAGGTTTTTCGATATCATCTGG
>CAVMGG010000550.1:0-74195 GCA_963680895.1 Fragum sueziense
TGAACTACTGAATATAAATAACAACAAACTTACCCGTTATCGAGGAAAAAACACACACAGAACTAAATCCAAACAGGGTGAAGGTTTGTACTGAACAGACATTATTATACCTGAAACATAAACAAATACTTTGAATCAGATGCCGTCAGTGTCATGTAAGCAGGGATGTCATTATAAACTGATTGCGGATCAAAACTATCATTTAAAATCACCAAAAAATTGTTTGTTTTTTTCTGGAGCTACAAAGTTTACATCAGGTACGCAGCCAAAAAGCCCCCCCCCCCCCCTGATATGTTGCTTTCCAAAATAAATCTGTTGCTTCAAAATATAATGACATCCCTGCATGCACCACAGAAAATCCATCATTCAACAAATAACAATGACATATAATTTAACACTTTCCAAATGGACAAAATTTTCTAAAGAGTGGTCCAATTCAAAGTTGTTGCAGACGACAAAATAATATTGATGTTAAACAAGCAAATTCGTTGAATTGATATCCCCCGCCGAATATATTTTCATTGTCAATAAAGTAGCGCGGAAACGAATATAAATCTGTATGTATATGGCTTCAACAGAACGAATATCACTCTGTATGAATATGGCTTCAACAGAACGAATATCACTCTGTATGTATATGGCTAAAATAGTCAGGGGCAGTAACACTAAATAAAACGGCCGAACCGGGTAACCCCGACGATATGCGCATGTCCTCATTGTAGTAAAGCTGTGTGCCAAGTTTCATTGAAATCCGGTGTATAATTTTCAAGAAATAGCGCGGAATCGAATATCACTGTATGTATATGGCTTAAACAGTCAGGGGCAGTAACTCTAAATTCGGCGGTCGAACCGGGTAACCCCGACGATATGCGCATGTCCTCATTGTAGTTAAGCTGTGTGCCAAGTTTCATTGAAATCCGGTCTATAGTTTTCAAGAAATAGCGCGGAAACGAATATCACTCTGTATGTATATGGCTAAAACAGTCAGGGGCAGTAACTCTAAATTCGACGGTCGAACCGGGTAACCCCGACGATATGCTCATGTCCACTTTGTAGTGAAGCTGTGAGCCAAGTTTCATTGAAATCCGATCTATAGTTTTCAAGAAATAGCGCGGAAACGAATATCACTCTGTATGTATATGGCTTAAACAGTCAGGGGCAGTAACTCTAAATTCGGCGGTCGAACCGGGTAACCCCGACGATATGCGCATGTCCTCATTGTAGTAAAGCTGTGTGCCAAGTTTCATTGAAATCCGGTTTATAGTTTTCAAGAAATAGCGCGGAAACGAATATCACTCTGTATGTATATGGCTAAAACAGTCAGGGGCAGTAACTCTAAATTCGGCGGTGGAACCGAGTAACCCCGACGATATGCGCATGTCCACTTTGTAGTAAAGCTGTGTGCCAAATTTCATCGAAATCCGGTCTACAGTTTTCAAGAAATAGCGCGGAAACGAATATCACTCTGTATGTATATGGCTTAAACAGTCAGGAGCAGTAACTCTGAATTCGACGGCCGAACCGGGTAACCCCGACGATATGCGCATGTCCTCATTGTAGTAAAGCTGTGTGCCAAGTTTCATCGAAATCCGGTCTATAGTTTCCAAGAAATAGCGCGGAAACGAATATCACTGTATGTATATGGCTAAAACAGTCAGGGGCAGTAACTCTAAATTTGGCGGTCGAACCGGATAACCCCGACGATATGCGCATGTCCACTTTGTAGCGAAGCTGTGTGCCAAGTTTCATCGAAATCCGGTCAACAGTTTTCAAGAAATAGCGCGGAAACGAATATCACTCTGTATGTATATGGCTAAAACAGTCAGGGGCAGTAACTCTAAATTCGGCGGTCGAACCGGGTAACCCCGACGATATGCGCATGTCCACTTTGTAGCGAAGCTGTGTGCCAAGTTTCATCGAAATCCGGTCTACAGTTTTCAAGAAATAGCGCGGAAACGAATATCACTCTGTATGTATATGGCTTAAACAGTCAGGGGCAGTAACTCTAAATTCAATGGTCGAACCGGGTAACCCCGACGATATGCGCATGTCCTCTTTGTAGTGAAGCTGTGTGCCAAGTTTCATCGAAATCCGGTCTATAGTTTCCAAGAAATAGCGCGGAAACGAATGTCGGACGGACGGACGGACGGACGGAAGGACGGACGGACGGACGGAAGGACGGACGGACATGGCAAAAACAATATCCCCCCCCGAAAAATTTTTTCGGCGGGGGATAAAAAGATTGGAATTGTGTATATAATCAAGAAAATGATCATCAGAATATTCTTCTTTTGCCTCAATGTTTTGTCATGGTTTTTTCCTTCTTAGAACCGTCAAAACTAGGTGTTGTTTGGGAAAGAGTTAATGCTTGTTTACATTCAATGTTATGAATAACAAATCATAATCCAAGTTAAACCAGAAAGGAACACAAGAAATTCACAGAACAATTTTGTAATTCGAGCCGGAGGTCGATCGCCAAACAGACAATGTTGTCTTTCCTTGTATGGATTTAAAAAGGCATGGATTTACGAGACAGAGCATGCTTTTGTCACATTTGCTTTTCTCCAACTTCAATCAGACATTCGTGCTTGGATAATAACTTTCGATAGTTACAGAAAATGAGCAAAAGACTCGAAATTAAATGCACTGGAATGATCCCTACAGGTAAATATCCGGATTTTGGACACTTCCGGTAATATAGCTTGCATCGAAAATTGCATGATTAAGTAGATAAAACAGCAAAATAAAAAGTACTTACTCGCTCAGAACCGAGAGGACACTCCAATTAAACTGCATATCTAGGTATTTGATCTCAAATATCCATAAGATTGGAAGAATTCGTGATTTAGGTTGCATGTTCGAGCTCATGTTTTTCACCGGATATAGAAATATTTCCGGTCGAGGCCGATCGATTTAAGGTGTCCCACAGTTAAATTTACGATAATTTCACGATTTTAGGTAATCGAAAGGTATCCTAATATATTCTTTAATTGAATTATAGTCATGAAAGTGCATGACAAGTGTAGTATTTGTATAAACGATGCGTCAAAACGCAAATGTAACCGCCGTTTTTCGGCCATGCAACTTAAAAGCGTGATTTCTCGGAAACGTCTCGAGCGCAGGTGGCAGGATTTTCACGTGAGGCGTCACAAATGGCACATAACTCTTGACATTCTCATCAGATCAGACTGAAAATCAAACAGTTTAACTCATCCAAGATCTTATGGTCCCCAACATTGTGTTAAAGTTTTGTCTTGATTGATAAATAATTGTAGATTCTAGAGTATAAACAAAGACGAAAACAGCCAAAAACAGCAATATTATAAAATTCAAGGGCACAAGGACACATAACTCTTGACTTTATAATCAGATCAAACTGAAAATCAAATTTATCCAAGATCTTATGGTCTCCAACATTGTGTCTAAGATTTGTCTTGATTGGTCAATAATTGTAGATTCTAGTGTGTAAACAAAGTCGAAAACAGTAAAAAAAACCCGTCAATTTTGTCAAACTCAAGGGCACATAACTCTTGACTTTCTGATCAGATCAGACTGAAAATCCCAGATTTTATGGTCCAAAACATTGTGTCCAAGTTTTGTCTTCATTGATTGATAATTGTAGATTCTAGAGTGTAAATCTATATCTCAATATATAGTTACAGTATGCCTCTATGGATCTGTTTCCGCTCTGCTACCATTTGTTAACGCTTATTATAACACGTTTCCGTAAAATGCATATATAGCGAAAGAAGAACCGCATCTGGTTTTATTTGGCCAATAAAGACTCTATGTAATTATGCTTTGTGTATGCGCCAAAACGTCATGTGGCGTTAAGGTAACGTCAAATGACGTCATCAATGACGTCACTTGACCACCAATGCGTTTCCTACGCTGAAAACTAGTTCATGGCAGAATTTCAACAAATAACACGTTTCGAATGTGTGTTTTGTTATTTACAGTGTTATAATGGAGATAATAACAAGTTTAGCGGTCTTTATTGCGCAATAAAAACCTCTGTGCTCTGGACTACATGTTATGGCAAAAAACCTCGGCGCTGTGCGCCTCGGTTTTTACCTACACATGTAGTCCGTCGCACATCGGGTTTTATTTGCACAATAAAGACCGCTAAACTTGTTATTATTTCATAAATAATGGACACTAACGCTGTAATTATCTTAGACTCTTTTTATTTTGACTTTATTTCATCACATGTGTTTGAAACCTCCCAGAGGGAGAGCTCTATCAAACCAGATAACTCTACTTATACTAAAGAAAAGTAGTGTCAAGATTTACTTCCCTTAGATTAACACAAGGTTGAAAACAGCCAAAAATGGCAATTTTGCCCAATTCAAGGGCACATAACTCTCATCTTTCTGGTCAGATCAGACTGAAAATTGTACCCATCCGAGATCTTTTGGTCTCCAACATTGTGTCCAAGTTTTGTCTTGATTGATCAATAATTGTAGATGCTAGAGTGTAAAAAAACTTAAAAACAGCATTTTTTGACATTAAAGGGCAGATAACTCCGCACTTTCTGGTCCGATCAGACCCATAATCGAACTTGTCCAAGAACTTATGATCCTACTTGTTTTGGCCAAGTTTGATCAAGGTTGCCTAACTTTTGTGGATGATACAGTGTAAACACTCCAAATGTTGACGGATGGACGGACGCCGGACAAAAGTGACCACAATAACTCACCTCGAGCACTTCGTGCTCAGGTGAGCTAATGAACTAAACCAGTATCCACAGAAATCAGAGAAATGGTGGTTGTGACTTGACAGCGTTTCTTCTTTTCTTTCACGATTTTCCAAAAACCTACTTTTCAATGGACATCAAAACCAGATTATGTATGGAAAAGAGCTAAATAACAAAACAAATAGATGTCGAAAATCCGTGTTTCTCAAAAAATACTCCCCATTTCCTGATTCTGAACAAGGAAAGAGGGCAATTTTTCATTATGGTTTTGCTTTATTGACGAGCATGACAATCTGTACCATATGGTGTCTTGGGATCAATGAATATTATTTAACCATTTAGATGCAAAAAAGAAGGTTGTCATGACCAATAAATTGGATAAAACAGTGATTGAACCTGGCTTGTTTCAGCAGCTTCTCTATCAAATAAAGTGACATTTCTTGTTTACAAAACTTATTTTACGAAAATTTATTTTCCTGTCTTTATTGCAAATTATGAATTATTTTATTGAAATGAAATATAATACATGTAATTTTAATTTCGAATATATAAATATAAACTATCTGATCTAGATAATTTCATAAAGAGTAAAAATTAAAATTTAATTCGGTAAAATTTGTTTTTATTTATTTATATACCGGAAACCGAATAACCGGAAACAAATTTTGCGCAGGCGTATTTCATTGTTTCTATTAGCAACGCTTAGCAGCAGTTGGTGTATGAAGTTACGGTAATGAAACAGCAACAAAATTGATGATTTAAGGCAACAAAACATCTAAGGTTAGCAAGTATGTTTTCACGTTTTCATTGCTAATTGTTTGCCTGAAAAATTAGACCACATTCTTTGTTAAATGATTTCACACAACAAATTTATTCATATTTTGATGCACCAACTTTGTAGCAACAAACAACATGAGCACAACGACAATCAAAACTTTTTAGAAGAGCTTAAACTAAAACAAGTTACAATGATGCTGAATTGTTGGGCTAACAAACGCCGGCGCACCTCTGGTATACCGGGCGCAATAAATGATGTGCTTTATTTTGGGCTTATTAATGATGGGGGGCTGCCGTCCCCCACACCCCCTGCTCTTTTTTCTTGACAGTTTTTCATTTTTTTCTGCATGAGTTTCGATTTTTAACCCAAACTCTAACCTAAACCATATAAAATAGGATAGGACAGAATCTGCGCCCGGTAAACCAGAAACTACCCCAAACGCCTTCGAATGACTGATCAGTGATGCATGTCCTTTGTCTTTGATCCAAGGCTCTCAACAATTTATAACACCAATTTGACAGCCGGAGTAACGCAGTGCTTAGCGCACTCGACTTGTAGCCCGGTGGTTACGAGTTCGAGCCCCACTCGGGTAAGATGTGACATTGGATAAGACACTTAATTGTCTACCCAGCTGTATGGCGTGGGTAGCAGTGATGTTAAACTCACTGCCTCTTCTCCAGAAAAGAAATAAAGGGCCGATAGAAGCTTGGGAACACATCTAGTATACCAGTCCCTGTTTACTAGGAAGTATATTTGGGGGCTGCCTCCCCCACACCCCTGCTTGGAACACATCTAGTATACCGGTCCCTATTTACTAGGAAGTATTTTGGGGGCTGCCGCCCCCACACCCCTGCTTTATTTTATTTTTGAAATTATTTATGGGGGCTGCTGCCCCCACACCCCCGCTCATTTTCTTCTTTATTGATGAAAAATTACTCTATTTTGTCACTTTACCTGTGACCATTTAGTTTGGGGACCGGCTAACTAGAAACTTCCCCCCTGCTTTACTTTATCTTAAAGTATTCATGGGGGCTGCTGCCCCCATACCCCTGCTCATTTTCTTCTTTATTGATGAAAAATTACTCTATTTTGTCACTTTACTGGCAACCATTTAGTTTGGGGACCAGCTAACTAGAAACGGGAAGTTTCTAGTTAGCCGGTCCCCATACTAAATGGTTGCCAGTAAAGTGACAAAATAAAGTAATTTTTCATTAATAAAGAAGAAAATGAGCGGGGGTGTGGGGGCAGCAGCCCCCATAAATAATTTCAAAGTAAAATAAAGCGGGGGTGTGGGGGCGGCAGCCCCCAAACGACTTCCTAGTCAATAGGGACCGGTATACTAGATGTGTTCCCTAGAAACTTCCGGAAGCTTGAATTAGCTTAAGTACCTAGTACATCTGGTCTCGAAATTTGTATAAACTAAGTTTTGTCTTTTCAGATATTCAGTAATTTTGGAAAGTTTCAAAGTTTTTCTTCATATTTTTGTTATGGATTTAAAACAAAACTAGGGTGAGCCCCTGGTGTACTGGGCACAAAAATGGTGTGTTTATTTCGGCTATCTTATAATGGGGAACTGCACACCCGTATTGGTAATCCCTCTCACTCTCATTATATTTTTTTTCTATCTCCTAAATATTCTGAATTTTGCCTATTGATCATGCGTTAATGACATGGCTATCATTTGATTATATAGGTTCTATGTAACAGTACTTGATCCATTTCCAAACTGCTAAAGTTTCTACAGACCAGTGAAATTTGACAGGATTAACAGATAACAAAATGATTGATATCAGTATGTTATAGTACAGAAAATATTTAGAGAAAAGGGAGAAATTGCTAATAACCAGCAATTTCTCCTCTAACCTTGAGCAATATTTCCCAAAATTTCTATTTTTACCAAGGATGTCAAAACCATGTCTTGTTTTGTAAAGATTTAATTAATGGCATTCTAGAAAGTAAATTGTTCATAGATGTAAATTTTACTTTTTCAGATTTTATATTTGTGAAATCCAGTTACCAAGATGGAGATAGTTTATGTATACACCAAAAAGAGGGCGGAGTTTGGCCGTCAGTGTAATTTCACAGACAGATCTGCGGAGTTACATGTTGACATCCTGCCAGACCCTACCTTGGCCGAGAACTTCATCGAGAGGAATCCGGTTGACAGTGGGATACAATGTGTCCAGGAAATGTCAGAACATGAGGTGAGAAAAATGATTTCATATCTACTGAACAAAACAATTATAAAAAAAATATGAGGCCCGTAGGAAACAAATTTATTGGGGGGGGGGGGCTTAGTCCCTCCATCCCCCCTGTTCGCAGGAGCCTGTTTGTTGTGTATTGGCTTATCAGTAGTTAAACCTTTACAATACATAATATACTGCATGTACCTGTACTATAGTATTCTTCAATAGATAGTCGTTCTGATAAGCTGTACATTGTATTAATGCCATCCTGAATAAATGTTTGTGTGAATGTTAACCAGACTTAGAGTTATATATTTATCAAACATACTATATGTAAGGACAAACATAACATGGTGTCAGAAGTAGGATCTGGACTATAGTGAAAAAAGGATAAATACAGAAATGGCAAAAAATCTTCATCCACCAAAGGAACTGTTGCTAGTTGGAAATTTGAAAGGAATTTCAGGAAATTTAAACAGCAGTTTGAATTATACATGACAGCAACTGGATTGGTAGAAAAAGAAGAAGAAATTAAATCTTCAACTCTGTTGCATATCATTGGGCCAGAAGCTCTGGAGATTTTCAACACTTTTTCATGGAATGAAGAGGGAGATACTGCAGACGACAACAAAAAGGTGGACAAAATCCTGCAGAAATTTGAGAAATACTGCAACCCGAGGAAAAACGTCGCCTATGAAAGACATGTGTTTAACAAACGATGTCAAGAAGAATCCGAGTCAATAGATACATACGTCACAGAACTCAAAATTCTATCAAGTTCGTGTGAGTTTGGGACTCTAAAAGACTCGTTAATCCGTGATCGCATTGTCTGTGGAGTTAAAAATGACAGTGTGAGAAGTCGATTGTTGAGAGAAAGCGATCTGAGTCTAGAAAAGGCTTTACATATTTGTCGCGCTGCGGAGTCATCGGATCTTCAAATGAAAGGAATGACAGGATCTCCACAAGATGTTTCTCTCAACGCTGTAAGAAGAGCACAAACTACGGATAATCTTTCAAAATGTCAGAAATGTGGAAATAGGCATGAACCAAGAAATTGTCCGGCATATGGAGAAAAGTGTCACCATTGTGGAAAGAAAAATCACTTTGCCAAGATGTGTTTGAAAGAAATTCAAAACAAGAGCAAAAAGAAGAAAAGGTCGAGAAAAGTGAATCCAGTGGACACTGAATCAAGTGAAAGTGACAGTGATGACTACATGGGATTACTTTACGACATGGTGAACTCAGTAGACAACGACTGGATTGTCACTGGTGAAATAAACAACAGAGAAGTACCGATGCTCGCAGATACTGGAGCTAGATGCAATGTTATAAGTGTCAAGACATTACGTACATTAAAAATAAAAACAGAACTTGATGAAACAAAAAGTGTGCTAAGATCGTTTAGTGGGCACTCAATGAAACCAATGGGGTCAATAAATTTGAAGTGCATGATAAACGGTAAACTGGCAACCATCAAGTTCCAAGTGGTACAACAAAAGGTAATGACGATTATTGGTTCAAATGATTGTACAAAGATTGGGCTGGTAGAGAAGATGTTTCCTGCTCAACCAAAAGTCGAGGAAAATGACGAAATAATGAAAAGTGCAGCACAGGATGCTTACCGGGGAAACACGAAATACACGCTGTTGAGAGTGTACAGCCAATAATACATCCGCCGAAGAAAATACCCAAGAGGTCAAGATCAGCTGTGAAGAAAAAGAAGCTAGATCCGGTGGAAACAAAGGATATAATCGTCAAAGAAACAGAGCCAATTGATAGAATAAACAGTATGGCCAAAGAGACATCATCACGAAAGTTCAGTACAGAACACACAGAAAAGCTCTTAAACAAGGAGTATAATATTGCGGGAATTGAGGAATATGTTTCAATGTCTCCGGAACTGTGTAAAAAGCTAGAAAATGCCACCCAATCCGATAATGAAATGCAAATTCTGAGAGAAATGGTTAAAAATGGATGGCCTGAAAGCAGAAGTAAAGTGCCTGATGAAGCAAAATTGTACTGGAATTACAAAGATGAAATGTCGATAATAGAAAACATGCTATTCAAAGGGGACAAAATCATCATACCAAAAAGCATGAGGAATGAAATGCTGGAATACATACATGAATCGCACTTGGGAATCGTAAAGTGTAAGGCTCGAGCCAGAGATTGCATGTATTGGCCAGGCATGAATGGAGCTATCGAAGACAAAATAGCCAAATGTGCTATATGCGCTAAACACCAATCCATGAATCCGAAGGAACCAATGACACAGATTGAACTGCCAGATAGACCATATTGTAAAATAGCTGTGGACATTTTCGAAATCAAAGGAAAACAATATCTGGTATCTGTGGACTATTTTTCTAAGTGGCCTGAAATTTCCAAATTGGACAATATGACAAGCAAAAACGTAATTGCATATTTGAAATCTCACATCTCAAAGTATGGAATACCCGAAGAAATTGTGTCGGATAACGCGCAACAATTCTGCAGTACTGAATTCAAAAAGTTTGCGAAGAATTATGGATTCAAACATACAAAGTCAAGTCCACATTTCGCTCAGAGCAATGGTCAGGTGGAAAGGACTGTTCGGACTGTAAAAAATCTGATCAAAAAGTCATCTGATCCTTATCTTTCTATTCTGGACTATCGCAACACACCGATTGAAAATATAGGACTCTCACCTGCTCAAATGTTGATGGGTCGTAGACTAAACACTAAATTACCCATTGCTAAAAGTTTGTTGAAAAGTCAAAACAACGATGAAATTGCTGAGAAACTGAAAACAAATCAATCAAAGTCAAAAATCAACTATGACAAAAGTGCGAGAAATGACCTAAAATCGTTGAAAGAGGGAGAAAGTGTCATGTTTAGGTGTGACGGTTAAAGGGAGGTAATCTGGCAGGTAATATGCTAATGAGATTGCCTGGCCAGGGAAAAACGTGAAAAAGTTGGTATACATATAGAAACATCAGCCCATTTAGGGTTGAGGATCCTTTTCTCTGAATGGACTGGTTGTTGTCTGTATGTAGCCATGCATCTCGGCACGTTACAATTGGTGGCAGCGGTGGGATAATGTGATAGCCATCTCCAGCTATCCCTTACCCATGGTTACCCCCTTCGGATAGGTCAGTTCCTTGCCTATAGAGTAGCAGTGCATTGCTGGAATACTGGGTAGAAGGCTCATCTCCTTGAGATATCTCGTGAAGCTAAGCTTCCTTGTAGGTAGATATAGCCGTGCAGCTCGGGTTGTAGCATGCATTGTTGTATAGTTGATGACTTCGGGGCGAAGTCATAGTAGTAGGGAGGAATGTGACGGTTAAAGGGAGGTAATCTGGCAGGTAATATGCTAATGAGATTGCCTGGCCAGGGAAAAACGTGAAAAAGTTGGTATACATATAGAAACATCAGCCCATTTAGGGTTGAGGATCCTTTTCTCTGAATGGACTGTTTGTTGTCTGTATGTAGCCATGCATCTCGGCACGTTACATAGGCATAACAATAGCTGGGAGTATGGACAAATTGATAAACAACACAAATCACCAAAATCATATATTGTCAAATCACATGAGGGAAAACAATACAGGAGAAATCGTAGACACGTTCGACCTACAAAATCAGAACCAGATCCAAAATTCTACACTGAAATCGAGATCCCAGACGAAAATGTATCGCCAAACATCTCACCTGAACAGACGCACGAACAACAAAAGGAAGATCAGCAATCACCACAACCATATGTAACAAGATCAGGAAGAACTGTGAAACCACCAGATAAATATTCACATCAGTGTTGAAAGTGGATTTAAGTCAGTGTATTTCAATTCCAAGTTCTCATTTTGGATATAAATGTAAAAGTTCGAAAATCAAAATTATAAAATCAAAATCTTAAAAGTTGATATCAAGTGTGTAAAGTGTTTATTCATTGAAAGGATTACAGTGATTCAAAAGCTTGGATTTAACAAGGTGTTTCTAGTCTTTGTAAATTTGTAGTTTAGGAATGTATCAATTTGTATGAATGTAAGCAAATTTCAGAAAGCCTCTGAACAAGAAACCATGTAAAATTGTTTCCGTTACAAACAGGAACTTTCAGATGTTCTGACCGAATTAGAAAACAATTAACAGAAAGTGATCCAGCCAAACCTACTTTCAAATTAGACATGGAACATTAGTAGACTTTGAGCCAAGGAAATTAGATAACGAATTGGACTATCCCTGCTGTTAAGCTGATATTAATTAGATTACAGTTACTCTCTGATTGACCTGATTTACAATCTAAGCCACCCACTGGTATACCAATTACTTGACCTTGAGTCTGAAGTTAAAGGTGTAATAAAATGATTATTCTGCTTTTAGTACAATAGTATTACTAGTGTATTATGAGTACAATAGTCAATATGAAATCTCATGAATTTCTATTGTTTTCAAAAGAAGGGAAATGTTGTGTATTGGCTTATCAGTAGTTAAACCTTTACAATACATAATATACTGCATGTACCTGTACTATAGTATTCTTCAATAGATAGTCGTTCTGATAAGCTGTACATTGTATTAATGCCATCCTGAATAAATGTTTGTGTGAATGTTAACCAGACTTAGAGTTATATATTTATCAAACATACTATATGTAAGGACAAACATAACACTGTTAGTGGTGAAATGGCATTAGGTAAATGCCTGTGAAAACAAAGTTTCATTGTTGAACTTAAATTTTTAGATCCTTGCAAAAGAGATATTTCCTTGAATGAAATAAAACTGGTAGGAGTTTAAAAAATTAGATAATAGAATTTATAACAAAAAGTTATAAAGAATTGCAGGAAAGGAAAAAAAAGAAAAGAATGGAATTGCAGGAAAGGAAAAAAAAAAAGAATGATACCCCTAAATTGATATTTTTCTTGTCTTGCTGACAAAGTTGTTTATAAACTTTTACAAATAACTAATTCAAAATTGATTTTATTTCAGATTAATACAGAAAGATTTGAGACTGGCTCAAGAGGAATCAACCACACAGAGGGAGGTTGGCCAAAAGATGTTAACCCACAGGAGGTTGAACAAGTCACAAGATACAGAAAGAAAGTAGAAAAAGATGAGATGTATGTTAACACAATACAGAGTTTAGGAACGGTGAGTAAATTATTCTTGGGAAGTCATAACCTTTGCTCGGCCACATGCTGACACTTTTTGATATCCTTAAGTGCAAGGGCGGATCCAGGATTTTTTTCCATTTTTTCCCAGGGGGGGGGGGGGTGTTTCCAAGCCCAAGATTTTTTTCCAAGAAGGGGGGGGGGGGGGATTGAATTTAGACCAGTGTAGAATTTTTCCATCTGGTAATGAGTTAATTTGACTCGTTCATTTTACTTGAGTCCCATATTGCATTAATCATATCAATTTCAAACAGTGTTTATTTTTAATTTTGGGGGAAAGGGGTCAGGGCCCACAGGTGGGAGAAATTTGCGTGTGAATGCCCAAAAAGGGGAAATTTCAATACATGCTTATATTCTCAAATACAGTGTTATGAATGCATTTAACATGCTTGTATATCATATTGGGACTTTAAAACAACCATTAGAACAGTTAGAGAATCCTAGAATCTAAATATGATTTGGATTTTTCTTTGGAACAAAAAAATCTAGTTCCAGGAGGGAAAAATTTCTCTGAAATGGGGGAAAAAGTATATTCCTCAGAGAGGGGAAAGGGGCCCAATAACGACCGTTTTTTTAGGAAAAAAAATCACTGTCAAATGATCTTTGATGAAAAGATTCTTACTCCAGATTGTCACTTTATCTGTGGTAACTTTTGTTAAGACAGTTTCCAGTTCTCTCTGTTTTGGAGAATTCAATTTTCAATCCCTGTGTCATTCCACAAATTCCACAAATTTATAAACACTTGAATATTTGAATTTATTGGGAGAAAAAGGATTTGGACTGTCTTAATCAATGGACATTACGGATTTTTAGCTCCACTGGCCTTCAGGCCAGCGGGCTATTGTCATGGCGCTGTGTCCGTCGTGCGTGCGTCCGTCCGTGCGTCCGTCCGTCCGTCCGGTCGTCAACTTTTTCTTTAAAAATCTTCTCCTCAGAAACTACTGGATGGATTTCAATTAAACTTCACAGGAATGATCCCTAGGTGGTCCTCTATCAGATTCCTAAAATTGATTCTGATTGAACCAGAAAGTCTGGAGTTATCTGCCCTTGAATTAAAAAATTGCTGTTTTGACTTTGTTTTCACTCTAGCCACTACAAATATTTATCAATCAAGACAAAACTTGGTCAAAATGTTGGTGCTGATAAGATCTTGCCTGAGTGCAATTTTCAGCTTGATCTGAGTATTATGTCTTGAGTTATGTGCCCTTGAAATTGTCAAAATTACCATTTTTGACCCTATTTTTACTCAAACAACCATAAATATCCACCAATCAACACGAAACTTTCATGTAATCTTACTGACCATAACATCTTGCATGTGTGTAATTTTCAGCTTCATACGAATGTTAAATCATGATTTTTCTGCCCTGGAATTTGACAAAATTGCTGTTTTCGACTTAGATTTTACACTCTTTACATCCACAAATATTGAACAATCAGGTCAAAACTTAAACAAGATGTAGGTGAAGTTAAGATCTTGCTTTAGTGTGATTATTAGCTAGATAGGAATATAAAATCCTCAGTTATATGCCTTTCAATTTGACAAAATTGCTAATTGTGACTTTTTTTCACTCTAACAGCCAAACTCACTCTAAGAAAGACAAAGGTTGGTAACCAATTATGAATTATTATTATATGAATGTATTTTTAGCTCTCCAGTTACTATGTAATTGCTTTAAGAGCAACAAGTATTGAAAAATGTAGTCAAAACTTGGACTTGATATTACAAGAAATTCAGGTTTCATCAGCCATTTGCATTAATTTTGGAATATGGTATTTCCCTGAATCTATTTTTAGCTCAAAATCTATTTTTAGAAATATGAAATATTTTGGAGTAATCAATGGTCTGTTAATTTAGATCTGTTTGGAAGATGGAAAATTTTAATTGCTAGTATCATCCTAAGCTGGAATGTTCTACCATTTCCTTTTACCCTTTCTCAAATGGCAAACATATAGTTTTACTTTCTTTGCTTCAAGAACCAAACATTTTGAACAATCCAGTTTTGTAACTTTCTTTTTGCTCTATGAAACACAAGCATTGAATAATCTAATAAAAACTTCGATTAAATATTACATGAAATTCAGGCCTGTGGAGCGACTCAAGACCTTCAGGTCTTCTAGTATAAATTGTTTACATAGAAATCTGATTATGAAATTTCCTTTGTTTTGACAGGTAATGGAACATTGTATCAAACAAAATAATGCCATAGACATTTATGAAGAATATTTTGACAACATTCAACTTGATGAAGTAGAGGAATCACCATCAGCCAAAACCATTAATGTATTTAGGTAAGATTTACAATGAATTGTAATTGACCATGACAAAAGTCAATCTTAGTTCCATACAATTGTAATCAAATTTTAATAAAAATGTTTTAAAAAATATTCAATGTCTTGAAGGAGATTGCATCAAATTGACTTGTTTCTTTTTGTTCATGAAAATTTTCTACTCTGGAAGCAATTATGACCATCATGTCTGCCTTTATAGAATTTGTAAACATCAGATGATTGCCTGAATCTATGCTTTAGGACATGATAATCTTCAAGTCTTTTGTTTTTGTTTTAAAAAAATGCATAAGTACACTAAAGTATTTGAAGATTGAAAAAGCATATGACTTTTATTCCTTTTCTTACTTTTAATTGGTTAAAGTATATTTCTCATGATTATTTTTTTATGCTCCCCGAAGGGAGAGCATATAGTCGCCGCTTTGTCTGTCCGTCCTGTCCGTCCGACATTCCGTCCCAGGGGTTTTCTTAAGGATTTGAGTTTCACTTGCCCAGGGGGCAAGTCACTTTCAAGATCTACTTGCCCCCATTGAAAACTACTTGTCCCCATTTCTGTTGATGTTTGGAACGAAGCTTGTGAGTTCTAGTACATAGTATGTATAAAACAAAGATATATAGGTTCTAACACATCAATCATATAGCCATGTGTTTACCATTTTGGTATGCAGCTACAGTTGGCGCCACATCGTATGGCACAATGTTTACATTTTGTTCAAATGTAATTGAACGTTAAACAAAACATAAACACGTGCCATACGATGTGGCGACAACTGTAGGTATTCACCACAGACACAGTCCATAGAGAGGTGAATACCACTCTTATGTACCAAACTAAGATATCTGATTTGTATCATAATTTGAATATCATAATTTATCAAGATGACCCTTGTACTTCTATGACCTTATTCCATAAAGCATAGCTTCAATCATGTTTATTATTATTATGTATTTTTGAATATTTTTTCCTTTCCCATTACCAAAATCCAGACTGTTCAAATAATCAAAATTGAAGGGTGAAACAGAGAAAATGCCATGTCAAATATTGTAAAGTGGACATAAACTTTGCAAAGATAAAAGGGTGTCCAAATATACAGCTTTTGTTTGAACTTTTAAAACTGAAAATAGTATTCTGAATTTTGTTTACACCCTATCCAAAACAATTTCTAGTTTTGAAAGCCTTATTGATAAAGAATTATCAAACAAGAGGGCCATTGGCCCTGAAGCGCTCACCTGAGACTAGAGTGCACACAAGGTTTTCCTAGGATTTGACCCCGTGACCTAGTTTTTGACCCCAAATGACCCAATTATAATCTTGTCAGAGAAATCATAAAAACACACTTCCTGAGCAAAAATGAGTACATTTGGACAAAAAATATGGCCTCTAGAGTGCACACAAGGTTTTTCTAAGATTTGACCCCGTGACCTAGTTTTTGACCCCAGATGACCCAATTTCGAACTTGTCCGAGATTTCATCAAAACACACTTCCTGAGCAAAAATGAGTACATTTGGACAAAAAATGTGGCCTCTAGAATGCACACAAGGTTTTTTCTAAAATTTGACCCCCGTGACCTAGTTTTTGACCCCAGATGACCCAATTTCACACTTGTCCGAGATTTCATCAAGTCACCATTTCAGACCAATTTTCAGGTTGATTGGGCAAAAAATGTGGCCTCTAGAGTGCACACATGGTTTTTCTAAAATTTCACCCCGTGACCTAGTTTTTGACCCTAGATGACCCAATTTCGAACCTGTTCTAGATTTCACCAAAACAATTATTCTGACAAATTTTCAGGTTGATTGGGCAAAAAATGTGACCTCTAGAATGCACACAAGGTTTTTCTAAGATTTGACTCCATGACCTAGTTTTTGACCCCAGATGACCCAATTT
Source organism: Fragum sueziense (assembly GCA_963680895.1). Classification (NCBI taxonomy): domain Eukaryota; kingdom Metazoa; phylum Mollusca; class Bivalvia; order Cardiida; family Cardiidae; genus Fragum; species Fragum sueziense. The sequence continues at coordinate 16,986 of CAVMGG010000550.1, forward strand.
TGAACTTGTCCGAGATTTCATCAAGTTAATTATTTTGATCAATTTTCAGGTTGATTGGGCAAAAAATGTGGCCTCTAGAGTGCACACAAGGTTTTTCTAAGATTTGACCTCGTGACCTAGTTTTTGACCCCAGATGACCCAATTTCAAACTTGTCCGAGATTTTATCAAGACAATCATTCTGAGCAATTTTCAGGTTGATTGGGCAAAAAATGTGGCCTCTAGAGTGCACACAAGGTTTTTCTAAGATTTGACCCTGTGACCTAGTTTTTCACCCAAGATGACCCAATTTCGAACTTGTCCGAGATTTTATCAAGACAATCATTCTGAGCAATTTTCAGGTTGATTGGACAAAAAATGTGGCCTCTAGAGTGCACACAAGGTTTTTCTAAGATTTGACCCTGTGACCTAGTTTTTGACCCCAGATGACCCAATTTCGAACTTGTCCGAGATTTTATCAAGACAAACATTCTGAGCAAATTTCAGGTTGATTGGGCAAAAAATGTGGCCTCTAGAGTGCACACAAGGTTTTTCTAAGATTTGACCCCGTGACCTAGTTTTTGACCCCAGATGACCCAATTTCAAACTTGTCCGAGATTTTATCAAGACAATCATTCTGAGCAAATTTCAGGTTGATTGGGCAAAAAATGTGGCCTCTAGAGTGCACACAAGGTTTTTCTAAGATTTGACCCCGTGACCTAGTTTTTGACCCCAGATGACCCAATTTCAAACTTGTTCGAGATTTCATCAAGACAATCATTCTGAGCAAATTTCAGGTTGATTGGGCAAAAAATGTGGCCTCTAGAGTGCACACAAGCCAAAGGTTGACGCACGACTGATGACGGACGACGGACACAGCGGTATCACAATACCTCACCATGAGCACTATCGTGCTCAGGTGAGCTAAACAAGAGGGCCATTGGCCCTGAAGCGGTCACCTGACAGGCCCATAGGAAGCAATTTCATATTGGGGGGCTATAGACTCTATCCTAAATATTGGGGGTGGGGGCTAATTGGGATTTCCCCAAAATTTTAAGTGTAAAATCAAGAAAAATTGGCATTTTTGGCCAACTTTGGAAGGGTTTAGCCCCCCTAGCCCCCCTGTTCCTACAGGCCTGCCTGACATAATAGCTTTCTGTATATGGTGTGTCTGAGCCTCCAAAATGATCACATTTTACTAAGATTTGTGGCCTGTATAAGCAGTGCTCCTGAAATATTTTGAAAATCTACTCGTCCACGGACAAGTCTTGATCGAAAATTGACTTGTCCGTATCAAAAATCAACTTGTCCGTACAAAACCCATATACTTTTCCATAGCTTCATTTGTTTATTGCATATCTATTATGACTGTCTAACTATTGTCTTCAACAAATTTCGTACATTTAACTATCAGTAATTACATTGTACGAAAAAAATGTGAGGAAAAAAAAAAACATTTTTTATTATCACAGGATTTTTCACTGGTACACGGACAACCTAGCTTTCAAAATCTGCTTGTCCGTACAGGTAAACGCTACTTAACAGACAAGTCGGACAACTCGTACAACTTATTTCAGAAGCACTGATAAGATAATCATTCTGACAAATTTTCAGCTTGATTGGGCCAAAAAAATCCCCAAGACTGGACCCCATGACCTAGTTTAGGACCCCAGATGACTAAATTTTGAAATTGTCCGAGATTTTATCAAGATAATTATTCTGACTAGGCTGATTGGGCATAAAATGTGGCCTCTAGAGTGCAAATAAGGTTTTTCTTAAATTTGACCTAGTGACCTAGTTTTTGACCCCAGATGACCCAATTTCAAACTTTTTGTACATTTCATCAAGACAATTATTATGAGCTGATTTCAGGTTGATTGGGCAAAAAATGGGCTTCGAGGAGTACAAACCAGGTTTGAACCTGTGACCTAGTTTATGGCCCCAGATGACCCAATTTCAAACTTGTCCAAGATTTCACCAGGACAATCATTCTGAGCCAATTTCAAGTTAATTGGGCAAAGAATGTGGCCTCTAGAGTGCACTCAAGGTTTTACTAAGATTTGACCCCGTGACCTAGTTTTTGACCCCAGATGACCCAATTTCAAACTTGCCCGAGATTTGATTAAGATAATCATTCTGATCAATTTTCAGGTTGATTGGGCAAAAAATGTGGCCTCTAGAGTGCACACAAGGTTTTTTCTAATATTTGACCCCGTGACCTAGTTTTTGACCCCAGATGACCCAATTTCAAACTTGTCCAAGATTTCACCAGGACAATCATTCTGAGCCAATTTCAAGTTAATTGGGCAAAGAATGTGGCCTCTAGAGTGCACTCAAGGTTTAACTAAGATTTGACCCCGTGACCTAGTTTTTGACCCCAGATGACCCAATTTCAAACTTGCCCGAGATTTGATTAAGATAATCATTCTGATCAATTTTCAGGTTGATTGGACAAAAAATGTGGCCTCTAGAGTGCACACAAGGTTTTTCTAACATTTGACCCCGTGACCTAGTTTTTGACCCCAGATGACCCAATTTCAAACTTGTCCGAGATTTGATCAAGACAATCATTCTGATCAATTTTCAGGTTGATTGGGCAAAAAATGTGGCCTCTAGAGTGCACACAAGGTTTTTCTAACATTTGACCCCGTGACCTAGTTTTTGACCCCAGATGACCCAATTTCGAACCTGTCCGAGAATTTATCAAGAAAATGATTCTGATCAATTTTCAGGTTGATTGGGCAAAAAATGTGGCCTCTAGAGGGCACACAAGGTTTTTCTAAGATTTGACCCCATGACCTAGTTTTTGACCCCAGATGACCCAATTTCACACTTGTCCGAGATTTGTTCAAGACAATCATTTTGATCAATTTTCAGGTTGATTGGGCAAAAAATGTGGCCTCTAGAGTGCACAATAGGTTTCTCTAAGATTTGACCCCGTGACCTAGTTTTTGACCCCAGATGACCCAATTTCAAACCGGTCCGAGATTTTATCAAGACAATCATTCTGAACAAATTTCAGGTTGATTGGGCAAGAAATGTGGCCTCTAGAGTGCACACAAGGTTTTTCTAAGATTTGACCCCGTGACCTAGTTTTTGACCCCAGATGACCCAATTTCGAACTTGTCCGAGATTTCATCAAGAAAATCATTCTGAGCAAATTTCAGGTTGATTGGACAAAAAATGTGGCCTCTAGAGTGCACACAAGGTTTTTCTAACATTTGACCCCGTGACCTAGTTTTTGACCCCAGATGACCCAATTTCAAACCTGTCCGAGATTTGATCAAGACAATCATTCTGATCAATTTTCAGGTTGATTGGGCAAAAAATGTGGCCTCTAGAGTGCACATAAGGTTTTTCTAACATTTGACCTCGTGACCTAGTTTTTGACCCCAGATGACCCAATTTCGGACCTGTCCGAGAATTTATCAAGAAAATCATTCTGATCAATTTTCAGGTTGATTGGGCAAAAAATGTGGCCTCTAGAGGGCACACAAGGTTTTTCTAAGATTTGACCCCGTGACCTAGTTTTTGACCCCAGATGACCCAATTTCGAACTTGTCCGAGAATTCATCAAGACAATCATTCTGAGCAAATTTCAGGTTGATTGGGCAAAAAATGTGGCCTCTAGAGTGCACACAAGCCAAAGGTTGACGGATGACGCACGACGGACGACGCACTACGGACGACGGACACAGCGGTATCACAATACCTCACCATGAGCACTATCGTGCTCAGGTGAGCTAAAAAACATGCTGGATTTTTTTCTACATTTAAAAACGATTTGTGCAAAAATAGTGTCTATTTTGTGGATTGCATCCTCTTTCGAATTCAGTCAGTTCTAAAAGCATTTAAAAGTGAAGCACAGTTCGTCTGAAATACATCAAAGTTCCTACTCATTAGGTAGTTAAACGGGTTCAACTGTGCTTATTATAGATAAGGGTCACGAGTCGTGACGTCATGTAAAATGAATCTTCCCCTTAGATCAAAGAAAATCTATTTATGGAAAATCAATCTGTGTTGTAAATTTATACAGTGTTTTCTGAGGCTTACAATAATTTGTGTTAAAGACGTTTTCGGGAGTTTGTTAGTGCGCAAGTTGGTCCGCATTGAAATTTCTCACTCTTGACAGCCTCCGTGGCGCAGTAGATAGCGCACTCGACTTGAAACTCGGAGGTTCCGGGTTCAAAGCCCACTGGGGGTGTGTCTTTTGGCAAGACATTTAAAAGTGAACAATTTTTTCAAGTAAATTGTGACGAAATTTCGGACAAACTAATGAATTTCGTGGGTTTTGTTATAAAATCTCGTAACTACGGCTTGATATAAGCCGTAAATACGAGATTTCATATCAACACCGACTGTTTATCAAAACATAACTGTAAACCCAGTCTATTTTAGTGCAAAATTCCAACAAAATTAATATGGTTACCCCTTTATTTCTTTTTACAGTTATTTTCAGCATACTTTAATGTACAAAATCTGTGAATTTAAAAAAAAATTAAATTCGTAAAACTTTTTTTATTTCGATTTTTGTGCATTACTTGAACGAAATTTGTGGAAAAATGTGCCTTTGACGGAAAAAGTAGTAATTTGTAAAACCACATTCCTTTGGTATTTTTACTTTTCTACTCATTTTATGAATTCCACATCTTGTTTGTAATACAAACTGAATTGTATGACCAAAGAAATATGTTAGATATGTGATAAAGGTATGAAAAATCATGTATTCGTTAAGAAAGTGTGTATTTTTTAAAAAATCATGCAAAAAAAGGTTTACAGGTGTATTGTAAGAATGCAAATACAAGGAAAACTAATATGGTGACCCCACTTTTTCTTTGCATATTTGAACTAGGCATACTCTAAAGAAAAAAATATGTAAAAATGAGAAAAATTAAATTCGGCAAAAAGAATCTAGCAAATGTCTTTAAGACAAATGAATTTACTCTTTTTATGGTTACCCGTGATCAGATTCTAGAAAAAGGATATGCATTAACTTCAGCACTCTCAACAGTTTTCACTCGCTAGTTCGGAACAATACATCTTCGCAAGCCAAGGATTCTACTTCCACTTTGTTCCTTACGAACCCTTGGCCGCTCGCCTCTATGGAAATCGAAAGTACCGCTGTGCGATTTCATTGGACGCGATAACTTTCCCATTATCCAATCAAAACACACTTTACAAGCCCTCTTTGTCAAAGCGAAAACAACGCGGCCGACGTGAAAATCGATAGCCGTATTTGATGCATCGCACGTTTTAGTACGAGGCGTTTAATTGGCCAGAAATAGCAACTGCAAAGGGTCGCAACTCTTTATCACCGAAAGGTGGCACGGCGGTACTTTTGATTTCTATAGAAGCGAGCGGCCAAGGGTTCGTAAGGAACAAAGTGGAGGTAGAACATGCATGAAGGGAAAGGATTGCAGATAATAATGATATAAGGCTTGTAGAAAATCATAGTTTAACTTCACTTTATCAATTGGCCATTTTTTTTTAATAATTAGCAGAAAACTACTTGTACATTAATTTTGGTGGAAGATCATGACCCATGATTCCTTAGGTGGCAATAATTTATACTCGATATTTATGCCCCCGTATCGAGAGATCGGGGGCATATTGTTTTTCTCGTGTCCATCTGTCTGTCTGTCCGTCCGTCTGTCCGAAAACTTAACCTTGGCCTTTTCTCCAAAAGTATTTGACATACAAAGCTCAAATATGGTATGCAACTTCCTTTCAATGATATCTATCTGTTCCATGCAGTTTGACCTTCCTCAAGGTCATCCCTTAACCCTTATCAACCCTTTTCTTTACGAAAACTTAACCTTCTATTCCGAAAACTTAACCTTTGCCTTGTCTCCAAAAGTACTTGACATACAAAGCTCAAATTTGGTATGCAACTTCCTTTCAATGATATCTATCTGTTCCATGCAATTTGACCTTCCTCAAGGTCATCCCTTTACCCTTAATAACCCTTTACTCCACGAAAAGTCGAAAACTTAACATGTTAGAAGAATGGCCATTTCGGGGCATTTGTGTTTCACAAACACATCTTGTTTTTTCACTGAAATCATGAATATCCAAGTGCATTAATACTCTCAGCAGTCCTATTACATAAATGTAAACAGAAAGAAAAATGATATTGCAACAGAAACTACCAAAAATGTTTCCTACGACAGAAAATATACTTGCCCGGCGGGCAACCTTCATGGAAAAAGCACTTGCCCCCACTGATTTTACCCCGGCACGGGCAAGTGGGCGTCCACTTAAGAAAATCCCTGCGTCCGTCCGAAGTGATTTCTCTATAACCCTTTGGCCAAATCAAATGAAACTTACCATGTGAACTCCCTATGACATAATGCCAATGTACTTTTCCCTGTTTTTGGTTTTGAGGCCTCGTCATGGGAAATGGGGACTTAAGGTAAAATACAGTTTTTCTCTAATTTCTCCTAGTCTAATGGTCAGAATTTGATGAAATTTCATATTTGAGTAGCAAATCAGATGCCCTTGACAATAAAGTGCTCTCCATGGCATACATTTATTGTGACAATGCCTTATTCGGGGAGCATTGTCCGTCTCTGACGGCCCTTGTTTTTACTACAGAGATCCCAATGAGATAAAGAGAACTGCCACACACATATCCTGGTATCCAGATGGACCCAGAAAACTTGCTGTTGCTTACTGTATATTAGAATTCCAGGGGTCATCACCAGATACCAGCATGGACTCATACATCTGGGATGTCGGTCAGTAACAGTAGTAAATTTGCTCTTGATATTGGTCATTTTGCCTTCAGTTTAATGAGCTAAAGACAATTTAATTCTCAGACAAACAATCATTTCGCTGCTTTTCTCTAAAAATCTTGTAACTACAGCTTGATAAAACAGTAAATTTACAATGCTTTTGAAGAAAAGTGAAAATATTTGGAAAATTTCATGGGGCCATCAGAAAAATACTACTTAAAATTTCACAAGCAATTATATGACCTCAAATTCAAGTAATTCTTCAGAAGTTCTAAATCTGACCCTGTCAAGATTACGACTGCTGAACGCAATACTGTTCTAAGTCACTTTTTGGCCAAAATGAGTTTTTGTCATCAATGTTAGTGCTTATCATAGGTGCATATACTGACAAAATTTTAGAGTTGAATACAAAAAGGTTTAAGAGATATTCAATAATTCCATAAAAGTCTATCTCAATTGTTAAAATTAATTCCTTGCAATACTAGTCTAAGTTGACTTGGACTAATATTGCGGTGAAAAAATGTATAAAACTGCACCAAAATTTGAATGCAATACTAATCTATGTATCTCGTTTTGTACTCTTTAGTGTGACTATTCGTAGAATAGAGGGCTATTCTAGTCAGCGTTTGCGTCGGCGTCATACTTTGGTTAAATTTCCATGTGCAAGTTTGTCAAATCTCTGTTTCTACTAATGCTATAACTCTGAAAACTTGCATATGCCTCTGTGACCATAATATCAGCCTCTAGGCAAAGATTCTATGCCCTTACATGTTATTTAGTGGGATTTTTAACCTTTTGGACATAGAATTTTTATGCCCCCGTATCAAAAGATGGGGGGGGAGCATATTGTTTTACTCCTTTGTCTGTCTTTTCATCTGTCTGCCCATTTGTCTGTCATTCCGAAACTTAACATTGGCATTTTCTCGACAAGTATCAGCATACAAAGCCAAATTTGGTAAGTAACCTTCGTACAATTATATCTTTCTGTTCGGTGCAACATGACCTCTCTCAATGTCATCCTTTAATCCTTATCAACCCTTAACATGCAAATTAACGTGAAAACTTAACGTTGGCATTTTCTTCAAAAGTATTAGGCATACAAAGATAAAATTTGGTATGTAACTTTGTTTAAATGCTAGCTATCTCCTTGATGCAATATACCTACCTCAAGGTCATCTTTTAACCCTTATCAACCCTTAACATGCAAGTTAACATGAAAACTTAAAGCGGGAACTGCAAGTTAACGTGAAAACTTAAAGCGGAAACTTAACATTGACATTTTCTACACAAGTATAACACAAACAACTCAATAATAGTCATTTATAGTTCCAGCCTCAAGGTCATCGATATAAGTCAAGGTCATAGTTTTAGATAATTAGCCATTTCGGGGGTATTTCTGTTTCATGAACAGATCTTGTTGGTTAAATTTTTACTTGCAACTTCCATGATACACATTGTATCTGTGATAACTTTTTTTCTGTAATAGCTATGGCTTTCAAACTTTGCACATGCATATGTGTCCATAATATCAGCCTCTAGGCAAGCATTTGTTACTCTGACATTTAATTTAATGGATCTTTTACCCTTTTCAGACTTAGAATATTTCACTATCCAGCACTTGATAGTCGAACTTGGCTGTCCTGAGACAGCTCTTGTTACTGATTTTTCAGAGCTAAATATACAAGTGATAATCAGGTTGTGATCAAGCTGGAGTGTTGCTGCTACAGGCTTGATCAAATGATAGTTTGTAAATATGTTGTCTTATGTCATCCAAAACATGTTAAGATGGGATTTAAGGTGAAATTATTTGTAGACCAAGGTTTCATCATTAGAATTTTTTTTCTTATGTTTGGATGCATTCTATTGCAACTGATTCTTGCAAGCTGTAGTGCAGTTGCTACCAGTTTATAGACATGTTACATGATAATGAGGGTACTGATCATCAGTAACATGGCAGCAACATCTGAGGTCTGGGGTTAACAGATAAATTCATTGCTATTAGAAATTGATTAACATATTGGACAACAAGACACAAGTTCAGAGCTATTTAATTAAATATTTTGATACTGAACCTGGTTAACATTTGCTTCCATGATATCATATACATTTCTCTCTAAAACTACATGAAATGTTTAGAAAAGTTTTCTTTCCTAATCGAGTATACAAAATATGCTAAGTTTCGAATGTATCTTTGTTGGCACAAGTCTTAAGATGGAAACTTTATTTTGCTTTTGAGTTTAACACAGTACAGTATTTATTTTGAAATAAATTTTATTGTAAATACACCTTAAATCCTAGTTGAATGAAAGTATTTGTTTTGAAGTTTTGTATCTTTCCATTAGATTCTGGTGACTTTCACACATGAAGATATTTTTAGCTAAAATACAAGATATAAGGCATTGCCAATGGCATAATTGCCACAAAACCAATTGTAAGATTAAATATTGCAGATAATTTCTCTGTTGTGTTGTAAATGGGTTCTTACTGGATTACAAAAACAGTATTGTTAGCTTCTGTCTGTGGATTCTCCCATCAGCTCAACCTATACATGGTGAAGTTGATTATGGTTAGGTTTTAAAATAATTGAGCCAGTAGAATCAAAAGAACAACTTTGTCTAGACAAAACGTTGCAAAATCGGAGAACAACTAAAGAAATGCCAGTACTATATAGAATGGTTCCCATTTTGCATGACACTTAATTCCTTTTATGTTATTCTATGTCAATTATCAGTCTCAAATAAATTAAAGTATTAGAGAAAGAGTAATTTTCTAGTAAACAATTATTGTAAATGTAAAAGGGAAATAATCCAAGATTGTTAAAGCTAGAATTATTGCCCTTATGTATGACACATCCAACGATTGTCAGATGTGTGAAGTTTTAATCAAATTGAACCAATGGGTAACAGTTTGGGAAATAATGATATTATGATTCGTTTACATTCATTTGAACAACAAACTTCATGTTAATGCATGAAATTAAACAATTAGAATACTTTTGTAAGCTTATCTAAGCTTCTAATTTCTATTTTGCACCATCTTTATAATCCAAACCTTTCCCTGCATTCGATGGCTGTCGATTAAAAGAAAAAGAACTGACATAGGATAGTAAAAAACGACGACTATCAAAGCCTGGATAGTAAAAAAAAGAGTTGTCCACGGAGAATGTAGCTCACCTATATGGGAGCTTGTCACAAACCAGGTCAAGGTCAAGAGGTCAAAGGTCATGGTTCCAAATGAAAGGTCTTTACAGGAGGAATGCATATGTGTATAAAGGCTCTTTCTCTAAAAGTGCCTAAATCATAGGCCAGGTTAAAGTTTTTTAAAAGTAAGTCATATTCCAAGGTCAAGGTCAAGAGTCATAGTTCCAAATAAACAAACTTTACAGGAGGTATCCATGTATGAAATATTAAGACTCTATCAATAATATTGCATGAGATATAAGCCAGGTTTAAGTTTTTTTTTAAAGTAGGTCAAACTCCAAGGTCAAGGACACTAGGTCAAAAGTAATGGTCCCAAATAAAAGGTCTTGGCAGGAAGTATCCATGTGTGAAAGATCAAGTCTGTATCGCTAATAAAGCCCGAGATATGGACCAAAATGAAGTTTTTGAAGATGCAACGCAACGCTGATGCGACGACAGCACTAGGGCCGTGACATTTAACTCCCTGGACATAAAGTCACGGCTTGCTAAAAAAGAGTTTGAATTCCACTAAATTAAATGTGAGTGTAATTATTCTTTGCCTAGAGGCTGATAAAGTATGGTCACAGAAAGATGTTCAAAGTTTGACTGCAATTTAGCTGTGGCTGCACAAAGTTATACTACATACAGTCGCATGTAAAAACTTAGTCAAGAATTTTTAAGTCAGAACAGAGTTAAAATTCCGACAAATTAAATGTAAGAGTGATAAATCTTTGCCTAGAGGCTGATACTTTGATCACAAAAGCATGTGCAAAGTTTCAGAGCAATTATAATCATTAACAGAAACAAAGATATGACACTTGTACATAAAACCTTAACCAAAGCCAATGCAGACACCAATGCAGATGCTCGAGCTACTGGAATAGCCTCTCTATTCTATGTGTAGACACTAAAATTGCTTGGAAAAACATTAAGGTAAAAGAATGATTGGATTGTATGGAGTTTTACGTCCCACTCAACAGCTAAGGTCATATGGAGACGGGACCTCGGTTTAAAGTCTCATCCGAAAGACTGGAGAAGCGGGGGATCGAACCAGCGACCCCTGTGTTATAAGTCCAGCGCGTTACCGCTGCACCACCTCCGCTCCTGTAAAAGAATGAAATGCTGATAACCAATATTTTCTAATTTTGCTTCAATCTTTCAATGCTTTACAGAGTATTTAAATTCTATCTTCATAAATATCCATTTTGTCATCTACAGCAGCTTTCAAATTAAACCATCCAGCTATTTCGCCATTCAGGAAAGGGTTAAATTAATCTTTGTTGTCTAGAAACTTTTGCAAGAAAAGGAGAAAAAAAGATAGAATAGTATTGCAGTAAATAATTTTGTCTCACTTATCCAATTTATGCATGCAATACTATTCCAAGTCTTCTTAGACTAGTATTGCATTCAAAATGTGGGTTCAAAACTGCTAATATTTCCCTGCAATACTATGCTAAGTCAACAAAATCATATTTCTCCTTTATTATTAATTTGATTGAAATATATAATGTTTGTAATTTAATGTTGTCTATATGATTGTGTCATATCAAAATTTCAGACAATTCTATTTAGTTTTGACAAAATGAGAATGTTTTTTCCTTCTCCTGAAAAATCATGAAAAATGACTTAGACTAGTATTGCGTTCAGTAGTCGATTAGATGCCCATAATTATAAAGGAATATATGTTACATGTAATTGGATCAAATCATACTGCATGTGATTTGTCTATAAATATATTTACAAGAAAAAAATCTCTTGAAAAAAGAAACAGATGAGAGTAGAATAAATAAGTAAATCAAATTAGAGTTCTTTCCATTTGGAACATGCGATTTCCAGTGTAACCTTTTTTGCTAAATTAAGCTTTTGTTCTGTTCCTGTTTCCAGAGAACCCCAACAAACCAGAAATCACAATAAAGCCAGTATCACCACTAGTGTGTGTAGAATATAACCCCAAAGATTTACATGTGCTGCTTGGAGGGTGCTATAATGGACAAGTTGGTAGGTATTGCTAAAATGCTTAAAATGCATTGGATTATCGATTAACTTCTGAACATTTTAGAGATCTGAAATTACTATATTTCACCAAAAAGTGCAGGTTTTGGTTGTGCGTAGATATTTTGAAGTGGTCCACCCATAAAGATAGGATACATTACAAGTTAGAAAAAGTCGTACTTTTCACGCGAAATGTTTACAACAATGCCAAAAAAAATTCCAACATCACAGGAATCTCATTTAGGATCGGCTACCTTAACCCTTTCCCAAACATCAAGGTTTTAGGGTTGTAGAAATGAAAAGCTGCTTCAGATGACAGCTAGATGGTGATAAAGACATGATTTATGTACAATATAGCTCAGAAAATATTGAGGCCAAAGGAGAAAATGCTGATCATCAGCATTTTCTTCTTTTACCTCAATGTTTTCTCAAACAATTTCTTTTAGATACGTCAAAATTAGGTCTTGTTTGGGAGACGGTTAAAGTAGCAAATGATTCCTGTTTAGAGTCATCTTACTGACAAGATTTAACAAACTGACTGTAAAGTGTTCTATATTTGCTGTTATTGACCTAAAAAATGTACAATGACATTTGTTCCTTCTTTCTACAGCGTACTGGGACACAAGAAAGGGCTCCCAACCTGTAGAGATGACACCAATAGAACACAGTCACAGAGATCCAGCCTACAAGGCCATCTGGATCCAGTCTAAAACAGGCACAGAATGTTTCTCTGCCTCAACCCATTATCACCAAGTGACACCTTTTGACGCCCTACAAGATAATGGCTTTGGAAAACATTGTGGAAGATGAAGCAATTGCTTGTGAGAAGCAATTTCTTCATCTTCCACAATGTTTTCTTTACCAAAAATTTAGTCACTTGATATTGTTGTCTGCAACAACATCTTTGAATTTGGACATGTCTAAAATTTTGCTATCTGATAATGAGTTAGCACACTAACTGTTCTATTGTTGTAGGCCTAAGAATATATGATAACTTATTTGTTCCCTCTTCTTACAGCCTACTGGGACACACGAAAGGGCTCCCAACCTGTAGAGATGACACCAATAGAACACAGTCACAGAGATCCAGCCTACAAGGCCATCTGGATCCAGTCTAAAACCGGCACAGAATGTTTCTCCGCCTCAACTCATTATCACACAGTGACGCTTTTTGACACCCTACAAGATAATGGCTTTGGAAAACATTGTGGAAGATGAAGAAATTGCTTGTGAGAAGCAATTTCTTCATCTTCACAATGTTTTCTACACCAAAAAAATGTAAAAAAAACAACAACATTAGTCACTTGAAATTGTTGTCTGCAACAACATTTTTGAATTTGGACCATTTTGCTATCTGATAATGAGTTAACACACTGACTGTTCTATTGTTGTAGACCTAAGAATATATGATAACTTATTTGTTCCCTCTTTCTACAGCCTACTGGGACACAAGAAAGGGCTCCCAACCTGTAGAGATGACACCAATAGAACACAGTCACAGAGATCCAGCCTACAAGGCCATCTGGATCCAGTCTAAAACCGGCACAGAATGTTTCTCCGCCTCAACAGACGGACAGGTGTTGTGGTGGGACATCAGGAAAATGGGGGAACCGACGGAAAAGTTGATCCTCGATCCAACAAAAAAACAAGACCCGACAAAAGCTCAAGGTTCAATGTCTCTGGAATATGAACCAACTATGGTATGTAGACATGTAACAAGGCCTAAGTAACTGAATTCAGAAATAACCCCTGTCAATGCCTCAATGGTGATTAAATGTCCTTTGACAAATTAAAGTGACATTTCACGATATTTATCATAAATTTTACTTTTATTTTTATCTGAAAGACCATATTTTCTTATGAAAATTCTGAGAATTTCAAGCCAGTATATTGCGCCGTTTACGAGAAATATATATTTTTGTGCTAAAATTAATCAAATTGTTGTCCACAACAGTTCGGATTTATATAGAATTTGTCATTTCTGTCTCAACTTTGAAGGCGTATGTTTCGCTTATAGATAACAACTTCAAAAAACTGATAGCTTTTCTATGCATTAGAATAAACAATCTTTGCATCAAGACATACTTCTAAAAAAAGAAATAAATGTGAAATGTCACTTTAACCCTTTTCCACATAATAATGCTTTTGATGCTGGCATTACAGATAATGAAGAAATTTCACAAGCAATTTCTTCATTTCGCACATACCAAAAAAAAAAAAAAAAAAAAAAAAAAAAGAATAATATTTCATTCACTTGAAATTGGCTGGTGTAACTTCTTTGTATTTGGGCCAGTCTACAATTTTACTGTATTAAATCAGTAATCCAGATGTATCACGACAATTTATGCTGCTTGTGTCTTCTTTTGTCTCAAGGAGTACCTGAGCATTTAGACAGAATCATGTGTCCTTTTCCAAGTTTTTTTCTGCAAATTTGTTGCATTCATTGCAACTAGTCACTACCTAGTATGCTTTGGCTAAAATACCAAGTTTCTTAACTCTGTCAAGCATTTAGGCTGAATTATTACCCTTTGCCCACTTCTTGTTTTGTCACTATGAAATGATGAATTACTTGATAGCCATCTGATAACTCTGCTTTATCTTTCAGCCAACCAAATTCATGGTAGGAACAGAACAAGGTACAGTTATTGCCTGTAACAGAAAAGCCAAGACCCCAGCAGAGAAGATCGTCGCTGTCTACCCTGGTCATCTTGGCCCTGTATACTCGTTACAAAGAAATCCCTTCTTCCCAAAGAACTTTCTCAGTGTGGGTGACTGGAAAGCCAGAATCTGGTCTGAGGACATCAGGGAATCTTCTATCATGTGGACTAGGTAGTTACATTAACACTTTCCCAAATAGCAAACTCTTAGATTGTTTCAATTCGAAAGTGCTGGTGACAAATTTGATTTCATGTATGGTAGGATTTGTGCACAATAGAGCACAGAAAATATTGAGACAAAAGAAGAAAATGCTGGTTATCGGCATTTTCTTCTTTTGCCTCAATATTTTCAAAAACCTTTATGTTGGTATCATCAAAATCAGGACCTGTGTACTTGTCACAAAGAAATCCCTTCTTCCCAAAGAACTTTCTCAGTGTGGGTGACTGGAAGGCTAGAATCTGGTCTGAAGATATCAGGGAATCTTCTATTATGTGGACTAAGTAATTATCTAACACTTTCCCAAATAGCAAAGATTTAGACATTTTCAATTTGAAAGCAGCTGCAGAGGACTAAATGGTTGGTAAAAAGAGGGTTGTGTGCAAAATAGCGCAGAAAACATGGAGACAAATGAAAATAAATGCTGTTTATCAGCATTTTCTTCTTTTGTTTAAATTTTTCTAGAGCTTTTGAGTTTTCTATTAAGGTTGTCAAAACCAGGACCTGTCACTCAATACAATTTAACAAAGAAGTTCATACTTTAAGAATTGGGTGACTGAAAGGCTTAATAGTGACTGATTTCCTCTTTTATTACAGACAATACCAATCCTACCTTACCGACGGCTGCTGGAGTCCTATCCGACCTTCTGTGTTCTTTATTACTAAAATGGATGGAACACTGGATGTGTGGGATATCATCTTTAAACAAAACGACCCTACCCTTAGTCTACAGGTACAGATTTCTTTATGGAAGTGTCAAAAGTTCAGATTAACCCATTCCCCTACATTATTTGTGGAAATTAAAGGATTTGCTTGTGACTAGCTTTTCTGCACTTTTCATAATGGTTTCTACACAAAAAGAACATAAAAGAGTGTTCCTTTGAAATTTTCTTGTCTGCAACATCTTTGAATTTAAACCAGTCTAAAAATTTGACAAGTGGGAAAGGGTTAATATCAGGTCAAATTTTTGTCTGGCTTATATCTTCTACATGTCTCTAAAGACCTGAAGATAATGATTCCCTTCATTGAGTGAATGGGCTATTTCAGCAATTTTGTGTTAAGGTAGTCTACCCCTATTGAGATTCCCATGACGTCGGAATTATTTGGTTGCGATCGAAATCATTCGGCGGTGGAACTTTCCACCACCAAATGTTTACGACCACATCCAAATAGGTTCAGATATGTAACAGCGCCGCTAGAGAAAAGCATGAATCTCAAAATGGCGACATTACGGGTATTCTACCTTAATCAAAGGTTATGGTTGTGGATCAATGTAATTTTTTTCCAATACATAAACTGACAATTTGAATTTTATTCCGTCAGGTGTGTGACGAGCCTCTACATAGTTTACGAGTACAAGAACAAGGAAGATTGGTGGCCTGCGGATCACATACGGGAACTACAACATTGTTAGAATTGTCCGATAGTTTGTTTACGCTACAGAGGAACGAGAAAAACTTAGTCACAGCAGTAAGTACATGTATTTTGTTCTGTACTTTTCTAATACATCATACATGTACAATTTTATACCTTTTCACACTGAGGCCAGTATATTTAACCCTTTCCCAAACAAGACCTTGTTTTGACATCTCTGATTTAAATGGCTTGGGAAAACATTGAGACAAAAGAAGAAACTGCTGATGACCAGCAGTTTCTACTTTTGCCTCAATATTTTCTAAGCTACATTGTACCCGAATTATCACTCATTTTGTCGTCGGCAGCAGCTTTTGAAATGGATCACCCTAGAATTTTGTTGTTTGGGAAAATGTTAAACTGCTTTGGCTGGCAGCATAAAACAAGACCAGCCTGCACATTTGTGCAGTCTGATCTTGCTTTACGCAACCTGCATTTTAGAATGGAGCTTAACAAGGGTTAATTTGTTAACAAGAATAAAGTAGATTTGTTGCTTTTGGATCACACACAAACAACAACATTGTTAGAATTGTGCTATAGTTTATTTATGCTACAGAGGGATAAGTAAAACTGTAACTAAAACAGACACTGCTTTAAGTACAATGTACTTTGGTTCTTTATTTTTAACAAGCTAAGATTTAATGTACTAGGAGCTAGTGTCATAGCTCTAGTACCATTGGAGTCATCTTTTGCGTAGACAAAAACTTTTAACCTGGCCTATATAGTATGGTCTATAGTGGATACAGCCTCGATATTTGACACATGAATAATAATAATAATTTGATGTCAATTGTTTCAAAGTTTAGAAGCAAATGTGATTGAATATTAAAATGATCCTTTCTTCAGATGTTTGAAAGAGAAACGAGAAGAGAAAAGATCTTGGATGCTCGACATCGTGAAATGAAGCTCAAAGAGAGAGCCAAGAGCTCAGCAGGAGGTGGCGAGAAAGATAAAGCGGTGAGTTGGATTTTCAATGATTTCAGTTTCCAGACTACTTTGAAATACTTGAATTTATGTTTCCAAGTGTGAATGAAAAAAGATTCTGCATATAAAGATTGAATAAAAACTTGAAAAACCTTGAAATTTGATGCTTTGCAACTTTGCACATGTGTGTGTGTAACCACAAGTCCACAACACAAGCTTACAGGCTGCTGCTAAATGTTGTATCTTTGAGAAGCATGTAGAAAAATAGTGACTTCTTAAAATTTCACCAAGCCCAGTATGTACAAGAGCCTTTACACAGCGTTGTGGCCTTTTGTTGATATGGTACTTTTGTCAATATCAAGCACATGCACAATTCTCTGACAGGTCAAAGATTTTTTATTTAATCCTTGAAATATGTCCTGAATATGTCGCGTTGATGCCTCTTTTATAAATAAGAAAGCTTTGGAAAATATTGAGGAAAATTTGATAACATTTTCTCCTTTTGCCTAAATATATTGCTTTATTGTACACAAATCCATTCTTTATCAATATTGTCCACCAAAATTGACCAAGGACGACTTAATTTTTGTGTGCAAAGTCTGTTAATTGAGACTCTTAATAAAACATTGCCGAAGTGGGGTCATCTGCAGCAGCTTTGAAATTTGACCAACCAAAATTTTGCCATTTGGACAAAGGTTGAATATTCTGTTTTTGTTTTATTCATCTAGGACGATGAAGAAGAACCAGCTTTGGAAGAGGAAGATCTTTACACGAAGGCCGAGTCTGAATTCTGGAGTATTATCAATCAAGAGAAGAAAAATATTGAGAAAAAGAAAGATGCTGAAATGGACAAAGCTGATGCAGGAAAGGTAGGTCATCTGTTCCTTTGTTCAATTTTAATTTAATCCAGTCCTTCTGACTGCAATAAACAAAAGGTGAAAACTTAACCCTTTCCCAAACAGCCAAACTTCAGGCTGGTCCAATTTGAATGCTGCTGCAGACGACAAAATGGGTGTTGTTTAAGATAGAATTTATGTATAATAGCACGGAAAATATTGAGACAAAAGGAGAAACTGCTGGTTATCAGCAGTTTCTTCTTTTGTCTCAATGTTTTCCAAAGCCTTTTTTAATAAGGATGTCGAAACCCGGTCTTGTTTGGGAAAGGGTTAATTCCTTACAAGGCGCCTCTCACTCCAGAGTTCCCATATTTGATCCCCGGCCGCGGCAAACATCCTTTCTGGCAAAAATATCACCCACCAATGGTTTAATGATTGTTAGCCTATGTGGGTAGGCAGCTGGAGGCTCAGTAAGAATGTTGCAGTAGCACTGGTATAAGAAACAACAGGAATCCGTGGTTAGGTGCTCCAGTCACTCGATATCACCATAGCAGTTGAAAATGGCGTAAAGCCACGATAAATCAAATCCCTACAAGGCAACAGTTTTAGACTACACCAAATTATAAGTTATTTTATGTCAAAAGAGAAGAGGGATAGAATTTAGAATTTTAATGACTTTCCTATTACAGAGTCAAACATTTTCAACAATTTCTTGGATTTCTGTCATGTATTAGAATTTGATTTATTTTTATGATCTGTGGATTTTCTGGTCGGGTGGACTCAGACATGAGTATTCCCTGATCTGGGAGGAGCCCATGTCCTTTCGTGCTCACGTCAGATTATCCATGGTGCATTGTTAATTTGCATAGAATTTTATCTAATATAGAATATCGTAATTTAATCATTTCTCCTCCAGATGTTTATGTAACTAATACATATTCTTATTCATTTTGTAGTGAGGTATAACTACAGTGAGTGCGCCCAATATGACCTTAGTTGTCGACGGGCCTTAAAACTCCATTTATTCTTTCATTTATTAGAAAATATGTTGCTCAAAAATTCATGTTGTGTTTGTTTATATTTCAGCAATCTCCCATTCCTGAAGATCAAGAACAAGAACCAGCCACGCAGGAAGAAAAGAAGTAGAGGGTGAAATAACTAGAGAACATCGTAAAACAATCAGTGAATGAAAAAAATGGCAATAAACTAATGGATTTTTGTGAAAATACATAAAAATGGAATAAAACGAGAAAGTTACTGCTATTTGGTTCTTTACATTTGGGAATTTTCAAATAGAAATATTTGCGAAGCCAGAACAAAAAGACTATTTTATACTATTGAAGGAAGAAATGATAGAAATTATACTAAATAATTGGTGCAGTGTTTTTCATTCGTTCCTGTATTGAAAACACTCAGGATTTAGCACAAAACTATTGAAAGTTCAGATACATGTAGTTGTATAAGCTTTACAATATTTTTGCACTGAATCATTTATTTCTATTGCTCAAATGGATCTGTCCTTAGAAAATTTATTTTGAAATGTTGCTCGACTTGAAGAGATACTTTGTCAACAAAACATTAAATAGAAATGACCGGACAACTTGAAGTGATCTATTTGGTCACAAATTAATCTTGTAAATCGTCGGTGTAAATGCAAAACCTCGTATGTCGATTGGTGCGATTTTCAAAGAACAAACTTACGTGCCCTGTGTAGACGATTCTCGCAGGGTTTGAGATATTTTGACTGATCAGTTTTATTGACACATTATTTGTGAACAATATGTCCAAATTTCAAGCAAGACATTTCAGTTTGGGAAAAGTTACTACACTTTTTTCCCTCCCCTTTAAAAATTTCCAAAACCGAGATACGAGGTTTTGCATTTACAACGACGAAATGTTTCATTTAATTACATTACATTCAGCATTTCCTTTCAATATTTTACATTATGCAAGTTTTATCTTGTCATTTGAGCATTTTTTTTATTTCAAGAAAAACATTTTTTGTTACTTTGTTGTTTGATATTTAAACCCAAAATGAAGAGAATAATGTGATATAATGTAATATAAATATTTATTGTTATAACATCCAAAATTTTGAAGAAAAAGTAAAATAAACTCTATAAAAACTAAACTCGCATGTAGTTTCCTTTTCTACCAAGCTGGAGAGCTCAATCAAGCTTTAACCCATTACTGCACAGTGACGCCTTTTGACTCCCTTACGAGAAAAACCTTGGGAAAACATCATGGAAAATGAAGAAATTGCTTGTGACAAGCAATTTCTTTATTTTCCACAATGTTTTCTAACCCAAAATGAGAAGATTTTTAAAATTTCATCAACTTGAAATAGTCGTCTGCAACACCTTTCGATTTGGAGCAGTCCAAAATTTTGCTGTGTAACCCATTACCACACAGTGACTCTCTTTGACTTCCCACAAGTAATTGGCTGGGGAAAACATTGTGGAAAATCAAGAAATTGCTTGTGACAAACAATTTCTTCATTTCCCACAATATCTTCTAAACAAAAATACCAAAGAATGAAAAAATTCTTTCACTTAAAATTGCCGTCTGTAACATCTTTGAATTTCGAGCAGTCTAAAATTTTGTTTTTTGGCAATGGATTAATGCTTTTACCAATTTCCTTTCTTAGTGACAGTCTTTGGACGAGACTTTCACCCTTTCCCAAATCAGATCTTGTTTTGACATCCCTAGAACAAAGGCTTTGGGAAACACTGAGGCAAAAGGAGAAGTGCTTTTTTAGCGAGACGGGACTTTAAGTCCGGGGAGCTAATGTCACTGCCCTAGTGTCAGCGTCCCGTCCCATCTTCACTTGAAAAAAAAACAACTTTAGCCTGGTCTATATCTTGGGCACTATTTGAGATACAGCCTTGATATTTCACACATGCATACCTCCTGCCAAGAACTTTCATTTGAGACCATGACCTTTGACCTAGTGACCTTGACCTTGGAGTTTGACCTACTTTTAAAACACTTTAACCTGGCCAATATCTCATGCCCTATTGGTGATAGAACCTTGATATTTCACACATGGATACCTCCTGCCAAGACCTTTCATTTGGAACCATGACATTTGACCTTGTGACCTTGACCTTTGAGTTTGACTTACTTTTGAAAAACTTTAACCTGGCCTATATCTCATGCACTATTATAGATAGAGCCTTGATATTTCACATATGGATAATTCATGCCATGACCTAGACCTTGAGACCATGACCTTTGACCCAATGACCTTTGACCCAATGACCTTTGACCTTTGACTTTTTTTTATGACAAGCTCTTGTATAGGCGAGCTTTTTGGGAAATGGTTAAACTGAGGTCATGTCTCTGACCTTTGATGTAAAACTTCATTCAAATCCACTACCCATGGATGAATTGTCTTCCTACAAATCATGAGCAGCTGATAGCTCTGATTGGATGGTGCAATAAAATGTTTCAAGAAATGTGTGGAATTCATGGCTTGGTGCACCAGTCTCTGAAATATGTGACCCGTCAAGCTAAAAGGAACCTTTTAGTGTGAAAAATATCGACCCTAGTCAGTCTGCGCAGCCAGACTAGGGCCGACACTTTTCACTTTTATGTAATTTTCTAAATCCAGAATGTTCCCTATCTTACTATATGTTAATTTTTCGTGTAAAGGATCTGGTTGACCTGTGCTGAGTCTGACAAGTTTGCCAAAATTTGGATTTGTGGAGTTCGGATAAGGTCCTGTTTAGCGTGACAGGTCACATACAATTAAAGAACCGTTGGATACAGTGTTAACCCATTACCAGACTACTTTTGACTGGTTTAAATTCAAAGCTGTAGCAGATAACATTTTCAATGCAATGTTTTGATATATCTTTTTTCACTTTTTGGGTAGAAAACATTGTTGGAAATGAAGAAATTGCTTGTCACAAGCAATTTCTTCATTTTCCACAATGTTTTCCAAAGCCTATACCTTGTTGGGCATCAATAGGCATCACAGTGTGGTGATGGGTAAACTATTTTAGCATTTGCCAAACAAGACCTTGTTTTGACGTACACAATAGAAAAAGCTTTGGAAAAACATTGAGGCAAAAGGTGATAATTCTGATAACCAACAAGGTGGATGTATTTGTATCATTTTCTCCATTTGTCTGTCCGTGTTTGTCAACACAACTTCTACATTAATCATTTCGCAAACAAGATCAGTTTTGATTGTTCTTTCCCTAGATTGCAAAAGTTTATACTTCCAATTTGAAAACTATTGTAAATGACAAAATGGTTGTTGATTAAGACAGGATTTGTGTGTGATATGGCAAAGAAAATATTGATACAAAGAGAAAATGCTGGCATCCTTGGAAACCCAGCAGTCATAGCTACACAACATGTCATGTAGCTTAGGCTATAATATATAATAGCTATGACTGCTGGGTTTCCAAGGATGAAATGCTGGTAATGGTTTTCAAAATTTTCCTAAATGTTTTCCAAAGCATTTTCTACAAAGGGTGTCAAGATGAGGTCTTGTTTCGAAACAGTTTAAACTGGGAGAAATTGATAAATGTTGCAGACAACAAAATCAATATTGTTAGAATTCAACCATGTGTATTCGTAGTGAAAAGGGGAAACATGCATGTGTCTTCATTTCCTCTCCAACTAAGTCAAAATCAGGCATTGCTTGAGAAAGAGTATACAGGTCTTTTACAGGACATAGATAAAAAAAACAAATCCAGAATTGTTAGTTTAAAAATCTATTTAATAAATCATTTATATCAAAAACATATATCTTAACATATATCTTTTGACTGAGTACTTTCTGATCTATATTAATCACACAAATTTCTTTTTTCAACATCCATTTGTCACCTGAAGTTGTGCAGTTAGGAAAAAGTTTTAACTTGAAATATTACACAACAGGCATTTCCCTATCACACTGTTTTCTAAAATCGTACAGGAATGGATATTAAGATTTCAGGATAGTACAGTAAAAAAGCATACAATAGATTGAAATGATATGAATAATACATGAAAATACTGAAATGACTAACAAAATAATTACAACCCATCATGATTGATTAGATTTTTCCCAAACAAGCACATTTCTCCTTTTTTCCCTCAATATTTTCTTTGCAACAACTAATAAAGATGTATATTTCTTCTGATAGGCAATAGTTTGTCCTTTGTAACTCGTTTCAAATTAAGCTTAATTTCAATGTTTAGGAAAGATTTACCAAAACCAAAGTAAATGCATATGATAGGCTAATGCTTTTACATAGTTTTGAATAAATCTGATATATTATGTGAATACAAAAACAAGTCAAAAACGACAGAGGTAGAATAAAGGAATTCCATTAAATACATAAATGATTAAACTACGATACCTTGGAATACTTTATACTAAAATAAAACAAAGTTAAATGTTTATGAAGTTAGTAACAATCTGTTCACACATTTTAATCAAATAATTAATGCTGTGATCTAGGAAAAAGGTCCCTTAAAGCAAAAATTGTTGAGACCAACAAAGATCCAAATCAGCCTGTGCATATGCATAATCTGATCAAGATCCATGATGTTCTCAAATACTTTCTCCATAACCTGCAGCAAGTCTCTGAGAGTAAGGACCAAGATCAGACTGTACCCAGTTACAGACCGATCTGAACACATTAAGGATCTAAAATACCATAAGGGTCTTTTTCCTGATCACAGCTAAATTTTGTGTGTATTTACCCATTTTATAGCTGCAAGAATATTAACCCATTATCTGACATCAAATTTGAAGGCTGGTTCGAATTCAAAGATGTTGCAGATGACAATTTTAAGTGAATTAAATTTTACTCTCCTTAGTCTTTCTGTTAGAAAACATTGTGAGACATGAAGAAATTACTTTTCACTAGCAATTTCTTCATTTACTTCTTTGTTTCCTGTTTTTCAAGTCTTTATCTTTTGGGGAGTTCAAAATGGTCATCATGTGGAAATGGATTAACCCATTACCAAACAACAAAATTTTGGACTTGTCCAAATTCAAAGATGCTGCAGACGACAATATAAATTGAATGAAAGTTCGCAATCTTTGATCTGTCTGGGTAGAAAAAATTGTGGGAAATGAAGAAATTGCTTGTTACAAGCAATTTCTTCATTTTCCACAATGTTTTTCAAAGCCATTATCTTGTAGGGAGTCAAAAAGAGTCATTGTGTGGTAATGGGTTAAAGTCAATACCACAGCTTTGAAGACAGCACACTTCTCACAACTTCCCATGTGTCTAAATAATATGCACTAAATAAATCCATTAATAACCATCTTGTGAACTAAAGAGTGTTTATTATGAATTAACACAGATCTTTTGGTCTCTTGTTTACCACAGATATTTGCTTTACTACATGTATATTTTTAGACTTTGCATTTCCTATAAGTTCAGCCCCGGTAATCTCTGTTTATCTGGTAGTACAAACCTGCAAATAGAAAACTTTTAAATATGTGATCCATCAAGCTAAAAGGGACCTAATAGGTAGTGTAAAAAATATCGACCCTAGTCAGTCTGCGCAGTCCGGGCAGCCAGACTAGGACTGACACTTTTCACTTGTATGTAAATTTTTTAATTATGGAATGTTTTCCCTATCTTACTATATCTTTATTTTTCACATACGGTATCTGGTTGACCAGTGCTGAGTCTGACAAATTTGTCAAAATTTGGATTTTTGGACTTCTGATAAGTTACCCTTTTAGCATGACCATCTCATATAGTTAAATGCTATCACTGAATGACTAAATTGACTGTCAATCTAAATACATTGTATATATATATAAACAAAGAAAACAACTCATTTAGTCCTTTGTTATTGACAACATCAAACACTGACTAATGTCTTTTTTTATCTCAGTGAGACAAAGATTTAGTTATTATAACTAAAATTTGAACTGCAAATCTATTGAACATAGAACTCCGATAAAAGCATAGAATGTCAGAAAAAAAACCCATCTCTGTAGCCAATTTTAATATTGTTACCTCCCTTTAATATGTATAAAGGTAGCAATCAGATAATGGATGATGCCTTTTGATGTCTATAAAGTCTTGCGAAAACATTGAAAACAAGAGGGCCAGAATGGCCCTATATCGCTCACCTGAAAGAACTTTAAGACAAAGAGTCACCCAAGGAAAATTTCTGCCAAGTGTGGTTCAAATTGGGCCAATGGTTGATTTTTAAAGAATTTTCTTAGAATTTTTCTAAGTCTGATAAGTCACGCCCTGCCACACCCACTTTTTCAGATGAAACAAAAATTCACATTTTTTTAAAGCTACTATTTCCCAGATTTGGACCCAAAAATTGTCAAATACAAACGAAATGTACACTTTTTAAGCTTTATATGACCTGATTAAATGATTACGAGAAACTATTGAAGCAACGACTCATTTTTTCGCAATTTGATACCAAATTCATGAAGCGATGTCGAAAGTAGGTCAAAACAGTAGGACATGCGACTTTCTTAAATGACGTCACAACATACATGATGATGTCATATTGAACTTTAAGTATGAATCTCGTTTGAATCATGGTCCGCGCTGTATGCGCATGCGCAACAATTCAAAAATAATTCTAACCCCATCAGTGATGGGGTTGAATTTAGGCTTGGATGCTCCCTAAATTCAGCTATCTGTCTTGTAATTTCGGCTCATTCTCTGTCTGAATCGCATATTATTAACCATCCCGAGGTGGTCAACACAAAAGTTTTGCATATTTTTTCAAAAAAATTCATTTTTTGCAATTAGACCATCTGTTACCGTCGCCCTTTAAAGAGTCACCAAAGGAACATTTCTGCTAAGTTTGGTTCAAATTGGGCCAATGATTGATTTTTAAAGAATTTTCTTAGGATTTCTCTAAGTCTGATAAGCCCCGCCCTGCCACGCTCACATTTTTTGGCGAATCAAAAATCCGCGGACAAATTTTGAGAAGGGTCACCCAAGGAACATTCCTGCCAAATTTGGTTCTAATTGGCCCAATGGTTAAGGAGAAGAAGATTTTTGGAGAATTTTTTAACAATTTCTCTTGGTTAGATAAGCCCCGCCCTGCCACACCCACATTTTTTGACGAAACTATAAATTTATGAACAAATGTTGAAAAGGGTCACTCAAGGAACAATTCTGCAAAGTTTGGTTCAAATTGGCCCATTGGTTGATTTTTAAAGAATTTTCTTGGGGTTTCTCTAAGGCTGAAAAGCCCCTTCCTCCCTGCCACGCCCTCATTTTTTGACAAATGTAACAATTTGTGAATCAATTTTGAAAAGAGAGACTCAAAGAACATTCCTGCAAAGTCTGCTTCAAATTGGCCCAATGGTTAATTTTTAAAGAATTTTCTTATGATTTCTTTAAGTCTGATAAGCCCCTTTCTCCATGCCACGGCCACAATTTTTTACAAATGAAAATATTTGTGAACAAATTTTAAAAAGAATGGCTTAAGGCACATCCCTACAAAGTCTGGTTCAAATTGGCCCCAATGGTTGATTTTTAAAGAATTTTCTTATGATTTCTCTAAGTCTGATAAGCCCCTTTCTCCCTGCCACGGCCACGTTTTTTGACGAATCAAAAATTTGCGAACAAGTTTTGAGAAGGGTCACTCAAGGAACAATTCTGCAAAGTTTGGTTCAAATTGGCCCAATGGTTGATTTTTAAAGAATTTTCTTATGATTTCTCTAAGTCTGATAAGCCCCTTTCTCCCTGCCACGGCCACATTTTTTGACGGATCAAAAATCTGCAAACAAGTCTGAGAAGGGTCACTTAAGGAACAATTCTGCCAAGTTTGGTTCAAATTGGCCAAATGGTTGATTTTTAAAGAATTTTCTTAGGATTTCTCTAAGAACGATAAGCCCCGCCCTGCCACGCCCACATTTTTTGACGAATCAAAAATCCGCGAACAAGTTTTGAGAAGGGTCACCCAAGGAATATTCCTGCCAAGTTTGGTCAAAATTGGCCTGTTGGTTTTGGAGAAGAAGATGTTTGAAGAAATTGTTGACGGACGGACAGACGGACAGACAGACGGACAGACGGACGGTGAGTGACCGCAATAGCTCACCTCGAGCACTTTGTGCTCAGGTGAGCTAAAAAGAAGGAACTTATGACTATTTATACCAAGCATTTTATCATTTTGTCTAAATGATTTTCTATGCCTTGTTGGACACGCATCCAATCTTGAAGAACATTGAATTTATTGTCATCTGCAACAGCTTCCAAATTGGTACTGTCTAATTTTTTGCTGTTTGGGAAAGGGTTAATTATTCAATACTCACTCTGATTTGGCCTGTGGTAATGAAAATCTATCTGTACTGTAATATTTATACATCAAACTCCTATCTAACAAATGTCCGTTCTGTTTGAGGAATTCATCGAACTTGCTGGCTTGTGGAGTTTTGTTTATGGCATCTGCCACCAAGAAGGTGTAAAACATTGTGATGGTTTCATGGTACCCAGTCTGTATCTGCAGACAAAGAGAGACAAAATTATTTAATATTTAAATGAATCATAAGTACTGTATGTGAAGATATTTTCGCGGAGCGAAATTTTCGCGGTAGGGCCCCATTTTCGAGTTATACAAATATTCGCGTAA
The DNA here is from genome assembly GCA_963680895.1 of Fragum sueziense. Taxonomy (NCBI): domain Eukaryota; kingdom Metazoa; phylum Mollusca; class Bivalvia; order Cardiida; family Cardiidae; genus Fragum; species Fragum sueziense. The sequence goes on from CAVMGG010000550.1 coordinate 44,488, forward strand.
CTTTGAATTCGCGGAGAGACAATTTCAGAATTCTTAATTTCGCGCACAGTAAAATGAATGTAAGTGCTGGGTAAATACTCTTTCTTATTTGCAGTATCTTAAACACTCGGGAGTAGGAGATTAAACGGATATTGCTCCACTGTAACTAATTATTTTCTTTATGCATTCTAATATAGGGTTTGACCAAACAATGACAAACAATTCATTGTCCGATAAAGTGTTAAATGGTTATTCACAGTTTTATTGTTAAATTACTTTTGATACATGTATCTTGTCACCTCCTTTATTCAACACATTTTGTCAATAAAACATATAGGGGCCTACATGTACGAACTGAATGAATATTCATGCAATGTTTATAATTAACATACATTTCAACTTACGCGAAAATTAAACTATTCAGGAAGAATTGGGAGTACAAATATTTGCGCAATCATGAATTCGCGGGCCGATGGTGTAGCGCGAATATAGCGAAAATTAGAAGCACGCGAATATTTCTACACATACAGTATATCGAAGTGTTTGAACTTAAACCTTTCCCAAACAACACAATTTTAGGCTAGAAGAAAAAGAAAGCTACTACAAATGACAATAAAGGTAAAATTTATGTATAACATAGCACAGAAAATATTGAGGCAAAAGAAGAAAATGCTGAATTAACAGCAATTTCTTCTTTTGACTTAAGTTTTCTTGGACCTTTTCTATTAGTGGCATCAAAAGGCGCTGTTTATCTATGGTATTGGTCACTAGGAAGGGTTAAAATATTGTGAAGTAGAGAATTTATTTAAAGTTTGACAATAATAAACTACTAGAGAACAGATATAATCCCTGAGGCTAGACAGAACTATTTCACTGGAACAAATATTTGTCAAGAATACTGGCAAATGAGAAAGTATAGATTTCCATTATTTATTAAACACACTTCCATCAACATTTTTACAAAGCATTTGTACCTATTCTATGGTTGAAAAGCTTATCAAAACCAGATTAAGAATGAACATTAAATCAAGAACTAACCTTGTCTTTATTTACTTCATTAAAATGTTGGATACCTTTCCTGAAAAAGAACAAGTAAATAATTAGATGAATAAACAGACAAACCAATATTAATGTTTGATGATAGAATCAAATAAAATTTATATAGATTTAGTATGAAAATTATAGTCAATAATGAAAATTATTGCCTAAAATGTGTGTTTTCAGTCTGTTATTGGCATAGGATAACGAGCAAAAATCAGTCCGATATCATCAAAAACCGGTCGTTATTCAGTAAATTCGTCTGCATTATCGGACTGGTTTTGCATTCACATATCCTTGTTCGGGGATTTGTTGTGAGTGCTTCAGAAAATTGAAAATAAAGCCGAAATTTTGTCATTTCCATTTTCCGCGATGTAAATTCTTATAAGACCCCATGTCCAGTTTACACCCCAATAAATAAACTAGGTCTCCCAGTGTAACCATATCTGATGACGTAATATAGTGACGTAGGTTTAATTCTTGGAATCAAAAAGTAAACAAACAGGCAGCTGACAGATTTTAAACTAAAAGTGGATTTCATGGACATCGAAGGATAGAAATTAGAATTGAGTGGTTGTGGTCAAGGTCAAATGTGGTGGTAAGCCTATGTGTTTCTTGTTCTTCTTTTAGTTACTGCAATTTTTACTGTACAACTTTGTTTTTTATTGAAATGAACGAATGTCTGAAACGAACCAGAGATCTACCTTGGAAGTTCCGACCTTTTGTTTTATTACTCGCACTGAAATGAACGTTAGAATAACCAGAGTATGTTTTCAAAAGAAAACTTAGTTGAATATTGTTACGATTTCGCCAACCCAAATGAAGATTATGTCAGTAAAAATGCGATGAAACTTGACTACATAGCTACACAATGAAAATCTAACGGCCCGTGTAGTGGATATCGTACTTACTCGATATATGTCGAGTCGAATGCCGGAAAACTCTGGTATCTGTCAGTGTAAATGTGGCTAAATTTTCACAAAGTTTTTTAGTTATTCGTCTTATCTTATTACATTTCTTTGCAAATTCTTCATATTTTATGCAATAATAGCGTCAATTCACGTTTTTGAGGTCGTTAACATTCTCAGAGGCCCAAAAAATGGGATAATGCATTTTTTGGGCCTCTGAGATTGTTAACGACCTCAAAAACGTGAATTAATCCTATAATGGCACTAATGACATTGCAGACCGACATACATCCAGATCAGCCATTAAAATCACAAAGAGACACTGATTCTCATCCAGGATTCTCTCTTACAAGTCCCTCAAGATAAAAGCGTGGCATGGATCTGGATCAGACTTTGTGCATGTCCAGACTAATCTGGATCAAGTTTTTCTTTCCATGATAATTGCAAGTATATCATATAAACAGGTACAAGATTTGCCATAGTTTCTTGCTGTTGTTCATTGCCAGCATCATTAACCCATTATCAAACAACAAGATAAGACCAACCCAAATTCAAAGATGTTGCAGATGACAATTTCAAGTGAATGAACTTTTACATCTTTTGGTCTTAGTGTGCAGAAAACATTGCAGAAAACAAGAGGGCCAGAATGGCCCTATATCGCTCACCTGAAGAAGTTTGTGACACGCCCACTTGTTTTTACAAATAAAAAATTCGTGAACAAATTTTGAAAAGGGTCACTCAAGGAACCTTGTTGCCAAGTTTGGTTCAAATTGGCCTAATGCTTCATTTTTAAAGAGTTTTCGTATGATTTCTCTAAGTCTGATAACACTGCCCTTCCACACCCACATTTTTAGACGACAAAGAAAATTTGTGTACGCATTTTTAAAAGTCACTCAAGGAAAATTCTTGCTAAGTTTCGTTCAAATTGGCCCAATGTGTTTTTTAAAGAATTTTCTTAGGGTGTCTCTAACTTTGACAAGCCACGCCCTGCCTTATCTGACGAATCAAAATCCGCAAACAAATTTTAAAAAGAGTCACCCAAAGAATAATTCTGTTAAGTTTGGTTCAAATTGGGCCAACAGTTGATTTTTGAAGAATTTTCTTAGGATTTCTCAAAGTCAGAGAAGCCATGTCCTGTCACGCCCACTTTTTCAGACGAATAAAAAATTTGCGAACAAGTTTTGAAAAGAGTCACCCAGGGAACATTACTGCCAAGTTTGGTTCAAATTGGGCCAACGGTTGATTTTTAAAGAATTTTCTTAGCATTTCTCTAAGTCCGATAAGCCACGCCTTGCCACGCCCACCTTTTTTTACGAATCAAAAATTTGCGAAAAAGTTTTGAAAAGGGTCACCAAAGGAACATTTCTGCCAAGTTAGGTTCAAATTGACCCAATGCTTGATTTTTAAAGAATTTTCTTAGGATTTCTCTAAGTCTGATAAGCCACGCCCTGTCACGCCCATATTTTTTGACGAATCAAAAATTCACAAACAAATTTTGAAAAGAGTCACCCAAGGAACATTCCTGCCAAGTTTGGTTCAAATCGGGCCATCAGTTGATTTTTAAGGAATTTTCTTAGAATTTCTCCAAGTCCAATAAGTCACGCCCTGCCACGCCCACTTTTCCTGACAAATCAAAAATTCACCAACAAATTTTGAAGAGTGTCACCCAAGGAACATTTCTGCCAAGTTTGGTTCAAATTGGGCCAATAGTTGATTTTTAAAGAATTTTCTTAGCATTTCTCTAAGTCCGATAAGCCATGCCCTGCCACGCCCACATTTCCTGACAAATCAAAAATTCACCCACAAATTTTGAAGAGTGTCACCCAAGGAACATTTCTGCCAAGTTTGGTTTAAATTGGGCCAATGGTTGATTTTTAAAGAATTTTCTTAGGATTTCTCTAAGTCTGATAAGCCACGCCCTGCCACGCCCACTTTTCCTGACAAATCAAAAATTCACCAACAAACTTTGAAGAGTGTCACCCAAGGAACATTTCTGCCAAGTTTGGTTCAAATTGGGCAAATGGTTGATTTTTAAAGAATTTTCTTAGGATTTCTCTAAGTACGATAAGCCACGCCCTGCCACGCCCACATTTTTTGACGAATCAAAAATCCGCGAACAAGTTTTGAAAAGGGTCACCCAAGGAACATTCCTGCCAAGTTTGGTCAAAATTGACCAAATGGTTTAAGAGGAGAAGATGTTTAAAGAAATGTGAACGGACAGACGGACAGACGGACGACGGACGGTGAGTGACCACAATAGCTCCCCATGAGCACTTCGTGCTCAGGTGAGCTAATGAAGAAATTGCTTGTGACAACAATTTCTTCATTTTCCATAATGCTTTCCATAGCCTTTTTGTCGTGGGATTGTCAAAATGTGTCATTGGGAGGGAAAGGGTTGTATGGTTTTCCATGACACACAAATCATCTGTCATTCTCGCAATTTAAAAATAAATGACCCCTTAGAAATTTACCAGTTTCGGACTGACAGACAGATAAACAACGATAAAACAATATTCCCCAGTCTTTTGATATGGGGGCATAAAAATGAACCCCAACTTTGAAGCCCAGAGGGTCACAATGAGCTACAATTTTCCATGTCCAGGGAAAAGACAGGGTTGTTACATACTTGATCAAGGGTTCAGCTCCATCTCTCCCATGTTCTCGTATATAATTCCACGCCATTCGTAGATGGGCCTCGTGCGTCCAGTTCTCAAACGGTAATGTTGCATCTTCAAATGACTGGATAAATATCTCGTCTCCGACTGACCGAAATGATCTGTAAAATGTGGAGGAAAAGAAATAAATACATGAACTACTGTTTCTTAGAAGACCACAATTTCATAGGTCTAAACAAAGAAGCATCAAAGTAGTTTTAAAATGGAATATTTGTATGTTATGTCAAAGAAACAAGAGCTGTCACTGTAAGATGACAATGCCCCCGACACCGCTTTGATTTTAAATTATGGCCAATCTATGGTCAAGGTCATCCAGGGGTCAAGGTCACCAAAGTATGTGCCTACAGAAAGGTAATGTACCAAGGAATGTTGTGGTAAAGTATGAAGCGAATATGTTAATAAGGAAGTTATGGCCAATGTTAAAGTTTTTGGACGGAATGACGGACAGATGGATGGACAGACAGACGGACAGACGGACGGACAGACAGACGGACGGACAAGTCAAATTTATGATGCCTCCCTATCGGGGGCATAAAAATAGGAAAAAAGAATATAAAATTTGACTCCTCTGAATAAGCCTTTCTTTTTCTAAATACATGTACATTATCAGTAATACAATTAGCTTTTTTATGCCCCCGATAGGGAGGCATCATAAATTTGACTTGTCCGTCCGTCCGTCCGTCTGTCCGTCTGTCTGTCCGTCTGTCCGTCTGTCTGTCCGTCTGTCCGTCATTCCGTCCAAAAACTTTAACATTGGCCATAACTTCCTTATTACTTAACATATTCGCTTCATATTTTACCACAACATTCCTTGGTACATTACCTTTCTGTAGGCACATACTTTGGTGACCTTGACCCCTGGATGACCTTGACCTTGAACATAGATTGGCCATAATTTAAAATCAAAGCGGTGTCGGGGGCATTGTCATCTTACAGTGACAGCTCTTGTTTTCTAATATTTCACAACAGGTAAGCATACTGTTATGATTTGAAGATAAACAAACCAAGGCTTACAAGTTGATAACATTTTCCAGCATTATTTAAGATTTGATTAAACAGAAACTTTGTTTTCCAGACAAGATCCATGCAATAAAATAGATGTGTTTGTGAAACATTAAAGACCCAGAAAATGTTAATATGAATGACAGACAGACTGACGGGTGGACAGACAGACACGAGTGAAACAATAAGTCCCAATCTTTCGATCAGGGACATAAATACTGTAAACCAGGAAATTATTTCGCGCTTTTTAAGTTAGCGTCTTTCGCGGGTGGGTGTGATCCGCGAACTTAAAACGCCGCGAATAGGCTACTTTCAATAAAAACGTGAATTTTAATCGTTTTGATAGCTTTTGTTTCGGGAAAACCTATGGGGAGATATTTTATTTACACTAGACATATTTACTACTATTTAAACAAGGAAAATAGCTTTTTCATAACGGGATGTACGTGAAAAGTTTTCTTCATTTCAGACTACTTTCATTTTTATCCAAAAATACATAGATATTGTGACATATTGAAAAACAAGACATTGAAAGATAAACCAGCTTATTCAACTAGATATACCTGCTTGAAATTGAGAAAAGGGATCGTTTGGCATTCGAATGACGAGTATGATAGCAAAAGTCGATTGACGTTTAAAACCTCGTAACTGTAGTTTGAAATAAGCAACAGCTAAGAGGTTTGAATCGTCCTTCGATGATATTGAATGAAACTGTCATTATAGGTAAATAGGTGTGAAGTTAATGTAACACCCAAATTCTATGCATTGTGTTACAAACTGTAATCCAGTATGCTATAAAGTGTGAAATAAAACAATGGGTCGATTGAAACTTACTTCGACCAAACTGTCAATGGCGACTAAAATATCGTAAATACAGTCATAATTCAATATGTAATTATCTGATTCCCCATATTAATCAACATATCAATTTTGCAATTCCCTCATAGCATGTTTTGTTTCGCGCGATTCGCTGACAGCATTGATCCGCGAACTTAAAACGCCGCGAACAACCCCAAGTGCATGAAAACGCGAACATTTCTTGACGCGAACTTATCCTGGTTTACAGTATATAATTCACATGCAAAATGATAAACAATGACCACAATTTCCATGCAAATGTTTATAAAAATTACAAGGGTCTACAATGAGTATGTACTAGCAAGTTAAATTATTCAAACATATTGATGTTTTATGACTCCCAACAAGATAAAGACGTTTGAAAACACCATAGAAAATGGAGACAGTGCTTGTTACAAGCATTTTCTTCATTTCCCAGAATGTTTTCTATGCAAAAATGACCAACGGTTTTCCAATGTATAACTTAATTCACTTGAAAATATTGTCCGCAAAGCCTTTGAATTTCAACCATTCTAAAATTTTGCCGTCTGTTACCTCTTTCCCAAACAAAACCTGGTTTTGACGTTCTTCATAGAAAAGGCTTGGGAAAACATTGAAACAAAAGAAGAAACTGCTGATAACCAGCAGTTTCTCCTTTTGTCTCAATATTTTCTATGCCATATTTTACACAAATTCACAAAATTTTGTCGTTTGGGAAAGGGTTAATGGATTAATCATGCAACAAACTAATGACTAGCCACTTTAAACCACATATCAATTAATCATGGAAATAATCATCCAGTGCAGAGCTGTGCTTTTGAGTATTACATTAGTATTTCCAAAAACTCTTGACAATGTAATGTTTGTTTATCTAAGGTAAATAAAAAACACTCAAAAGAGCACCCGCAACATAAGGTTTGGATTGGCTTGGATTGGAAATAACAAATTCAGAATGCCTTTACCCCCTCTTTTCTGTAGCTGCAATCTATAAAAAATTAGTGTTCGTCCTAGTTTTTGGACCAATGAAATTGCAGTATATTTGAAAATTTCAGCGCAATATTTCACATAAACGCACTGCCGGTCAGTTTATGTCACGGATATACATAGCCATGCCCCCGTTTCCTGTGCAGTTATGAAAAATGATGTAATTTTTGGGGAAATGATGTAATTTTTGGGAAAATGATGTAATTCCAGTAAGATCCGCTTGATAGTAGCTCCGGTCGGAGGCGTGGTTTGAAGAATGACAGTAGAAGCGTATGCTTTCATTGGTTGATGAACACTAAGTCAGATAGAGTCTGTATAGTAGATTCTACGCGACATAAACGTTCAAAGGCTGCGCCTTTTGAACGTTCATATCGCGTAGAATCTACTATACAGCCTCTAACTAATACGAGGAAATCATACTATTTCAAAGTGATTGAGTGTGGCTTGTCATGGGTATATAGGTTAAATAAAGAGTAAACCACAACAACTACATACTTATACCTAGCCTGATATAACATAGGACTGGACACATTGTCGTCTATATGTGCCTGTAAGACTTCTCCGTACCAAACATGGTGGTCACCGATCAAGTGTGCCGTGTCTGCCCTACACTCCATAACTGAACAACAGCCAAGAATGATTGGGGTATGCTGTAAAACAAAATATATGACCTACTAGTATATATTTGACCTTGACATTATGGCCTCATAATAGAAATTTTCTGTCTTATCATGATCAAGGGCGTAACGCCCATTACGCACACTATGCACGTGCGTAATGTAAAAAAATCTATAAACTATAATTCCTTAAAAAATAACTTCGAATGAAGCTCAAATTCTGTCTCAAAGACGGCTCAGAATCGTTCTGCTGCCATCCTGAATACCGAACTCCCCTAACGAGAGGGGGAGACCCCCTCTCGTGGTCTCCCCCCAACTCGCGCCTACGGCGCTCGAGAACGCCGTAGGCGTTCTTACACGGCGTGCGTATAATTTAAAATTTCCTGGTTACACCCCTGATGATGGTTGTAAATTGTGCTGTGTCAACAGCCTAAAAACATGTTTTCAATAAGATATTGCTTTTTAAAAAAAGCATAAGCTGCAATTAGAGACTAGCCCTTCTTAACTCTTTCTTTATCAATGGCGCCCATATAGAACAAAATTAAATAAAAAAACAAACAAGAGGGCCAAGATGGCCCTGCATCGCTCACCTGAGAGGACTTTGAGACAAACAACTTGCAAACTTCAAACCCGCATGACCCACTTTTTACATGACCTAGATATCATCAAGTTAAACATTCTGAACAATTTTCACAATGCAGCCATTCTCCAGAAATTGAAGCCATTTTGAAAAAAAGCTGTCGCCAGCTTATATGCACTAAAAAATAAAATTCATTGTTTTTGCAGTTCATTGAGATCATAAAATTCTTATTACCTAACCAATTTCGAGATAATATATGCATACTCGGATGCGAAAACCCCATAACTAAGAAAACTACGTGTCATTTATTAACATGGGGGTCTTAAAATTCCTATGTCGCCAAGCCAATTTTCTTTATACCTTTCTCATTTTTTTTCTTCAAGCAAAGCTTACATACTGAGAAAAGGTTATCAATATGTGCGGAATATATAGGGACTTGAAGTTTAAAATCTAATTATGCATATGCTTCATGTTTTCACTACTTTTTACATCCAAATGCATGTGTCGCCACAAGATCCTATTTTCCCGTAACAACTTTTCTTTGTTCCTAAACTGCTACAGAAAAGTATCAAGAACATGCCATTAACATCTTATCAAATGCGCAGGGTATTAAACTTATCGGGAAAACATATTTTTTTACAAAAATATCGTTGATTTATACTGTACAGACAAATAAAAACGAAAATTGAAATGTCGCATTTCAAACGCTATGCTTCCATAACGATCATATCTACAAAACCAGAATGCTCTTAGTGAAAATAAATAGAGTAGTCGATGAAGCAATTATAGGAGATATTTTCAAAACTATAACATTGTGAATATCAGTTAGATTCAGAATGTGGTCACTGTTTTTGTTCGTTGGTCACTATGCTTCCATAACTGTTAGTTTCCATAACGTATTTACAATCTGAATTTTTGTCAACTGCATCACGCCAATCTATAAGAAATATTTCGTCTTAGCATGGAATGTCTCTGTATGTGACAATGGGATCAATTTGCACGTACATATTATGAGGATTCCCGGCTGGGGATACCATGAAACATATGACTGTATTGGTTGATTTCAACATAATGTCTTCGTAACTCTTAAAACTATGAAGTGTAATCTTAAAATGATTTTTTATGTACGCTGTCTAGACACACTACCCAGGCTAAAACCATTGTAGTCGCTTGACTTTCATATTTTAGATAAAAATAGCATTATTTAATAGATTTCTCTGTTACGGAACTTAGCGTTATGGAACATAATTTTTAATATTTCTTTCATGGCTATCCAAGGCTATCAAATTCAAAACGTTTTTCGTATTATACATACGTATTGCACATTAAACTATCAGAATACTCATAATTATTGATGTTTCCATTTCAAATAGTTCTCAATGTGATACGATAACAAAAAATGTTTATTTGCCCTTTGTAATGCAGATAAACGTAGAAGAAAGAATTGTAGTGGAAATTACTACTAAAAATTAATTGACAGTGAGTTGATTGGTGAAAAGAGACGTATACCAACTGACTTTCTTCCGAAAATGGGAAACTATATACAGAAAACTATAGAAAAATGTTCATAAAATGAAAAGTTAAATATATAATGAGTACAAAACTACTAACTTTTTAAATTTTTGTGATACATGATTCCACACCATGAATGTGGACATTTCTTTTTCAACATATGACAAGGGTAATATGCTGAACATGAGATATTGTAGAGCATCAATGGAAAAGGTATGGTGTATATGGCTATTGCTATCTCTGGGATAAACTATAAAAGTCAAGAACCAAGACACAAAAAGATCTCTTTACTGAAACCATTTGAAAGACCATTAAAAACTTTATTATGTTTCTCTCATTTGCATTTGACAATTAATATAAAGCTTGTGTTATAAAAATGGGTACCGTGTTTAACAATTCATGTGTCATCATACACTAAAGATAAGTTTAGTCTCAACAAGAGCTGTCACTGTAAGATGACAATGCCCCCGACACCGCTTTGATTTTAAATTATGGCCAATCTATGTTCAAGGTCAAGGTCATCCAGGGGTCAAGGTCACAAAAGTATCTGCCTACAGAAAGGTAATGTACCAAGGAATGTTGTGGTAAAGTATGAAGCGAATATGTTAAGTAATAAGGAAGTTATGGCCAATGTTAAAGTTTTTGGACGGAATGATGGACGGACAGACAGACGGACAGACAGACGGACGGACGGACGGACAAGTCAAATCTATGATGCCTCCCTATCGGGGGCATAATTAAAACAAATGGTGAAAGTAACAAGTCTGTGCAAATTAACACCATTTTGACCAGGTAACAATTTCTCATAAATTTACAGTATTGCTGCACGATAAAGGCACTCAGTGATATGGCTAACAAGAAACAGGTATTCAAAAGGATGCATCGTCCTTCACCCAGCAGAACCACGAAAGCTTATTGTGATAAGACAGGGGGTGGTGGAGATTCGTAAAAAGAAGACAATAGCACAGTTTCAAATAATAAAAAATGCAACGTAACAGTAATTGAAATGTACCAACACAAAGGCACACACTTATGATTATCTGCATACTCTTTTTTGAAGACGTATCCTTTAAGATCTAACACGCAAACTGTATAGGAGGTCTTAAGTAAATGAAGGCATAACAAACTTTTATGACAGTTTTTTTTTGTTCACGTCATCCTTATATTGCACATGTCATCGATAGTGTGTCTTTGCAATACAAACTGTAGGGAGAGAATATCTGCAACGATTCAACGCGAACCCTGCCGTTTTTATTAACTATCTCACAACAACGAAATTTCAGATAGATTCAAGTTAATTGGGTGTGCACACGACAAAAGTCGATGTTATAAAGTGCATGATTTGCGGAATTTAAAAAGGGCGGAAAATGGAAAAATCCTGAAGACGATTTCAACATTTATAAAATATATGCCAGTTAAAAGACAGCAATAGAAAAACTTATAGAGAATTGATGAACAGTAATATAGCCCCTCAAATCATACAACCAAGCGATTTACAAATACTTGAAATCTTTAAGTAACAATCATTGATAATTTGGTTGGCGATTTGCAACACTATGCCATATATTCCACAAAACAATAATCATTTTCCATAACATATGCTCCGTAACTAATATATTTTACAAGAAAGCTTTATTAATGTGTTAATTTCGAAAGAAAAGCATTGTGAGTTTAACATAGGTTTGCAAGTATCCTTACTGGTGCTTTAGGAATGGATCCTTTCTCGATTCTGGTGTTTTTAATTTGATATTTCAAATTTATGAATGTACCCAGGTTTTGGGGTAATTTCATAGAATTCTTTTTGTCATTTTTCCTAAAATGTTTTGAAAATTTTCATTTGCATTAAATGAAATATTTATAACAATTGAGATATCATTTAGCGAATAATTTAGAGATATCAGAACTCTTTTCCAAATCAAGAAATAATGCCTATGCTCCGTAACGAAGGGGTGGTCTTTGTGAATGTGTGTTTACGTTTTATACGGAATGCCCCAACGGACATACTTGTGTTTTTTCTCAAGCTCTTTAATACGACAATAATTAGTTACAACATTTAATGTACTGATTCAAACCATTATAAAGTACCAAAAAACTTCACAAGCCATAATATAAACAAATCAAAGAACTATAGAATATAAAGGTTTTCCATTTTAATGATACACGTTATTAAAGGTCAATGTCACTGAAAAGAACATCTGTATACCACCAGTTATGCTTCACCATCAAAATGGGCCCTATCAGTTGTATTTCCGGTCTTTTATTGTTCTCCAACGCTTTAAAAACTAACTGTCAGTACATAATCTATGCTCCGTAACATGCCTATTTTCATACTTACTTTGATGGATCATAAAAATCGTTTGGTTAAAATGTTGTGGGTTAAAATTTCAGAAATAGCGCCTGAAGTATTCTTCTTTAGGAATAATGCAAAACCATTTGAATTGCAAATGGTCGAAAAATCATTTTTTCTCAAATCAAAATGGCTCCAATTTCTGGAGAATGGCTGAATGATGAGTAAATATTTAGGTTCTTAAAGCAAAAACAAGATTTGACTTTTTGACCTAGTTTATGACCTTACATTAGCCACTTTCTACATGACCCATTTATCATAAAGATAAGCAATTCTGAACTATTTTCACAATGATAAATAAAAATTTTGATTTTTTAGAGCAAAAACAAAATTTGACCTAGGTTTTGACCTCCCATGACCCACTTTATATGTGCCCCAGATATTGTCACAATAAACATTCTGAACAATTTTCAAGGTGGCTAATCACGTGATACACATGTGGTAATCTCACACTGTTTGTTTACCGATTCCGTACGATAGAAGGTATATTTTATTGTTTTCCCGTGGGTTTTGGCCGATTTTAGAAATGACAATAAGTGCAGAGTACCCGGGCAACATTGCTCTTGTTTATGATGCTGGACTTTTAAGGTAGGGGTGTGCAATTTTCTTGAAATTCGAAAAAGAGTTTTCATTTGTTGTATGGTTGGAGTCACACTTTTGTGTAGCCAAGCTGGTTTTGAGTGATTTTGCTGTTTCAAAACATGCTAAAGCACACGTATAATAGTGACAAATGCAAAATGCATTACAGAGATAATGATCGTAAAATATTAAAAGCTGCAGAGTTGATATTGGTAGTAAAACTGGAAAAGAAAGTTAGAGATATGCGTCACACGGTATGATAAGAGTCACACTGCATGTTCCAACACTGATAGGAATCACACTCGTTTCGTAATGGACCGACTTCAATACTCAAACACCTTATTAATACCAAGCTACATTGTATAATATACAATAAAGCTTGGTGTACTAGGCTACTATTTGAAACAGGAAGAGTCGTCATGGATCTGTGTTGGATGGTATGATTACTGAAAAATGACCATGAATTTATTCAAATCCGGATTGGTAGTTGGTATATAAAAGTTTATCTAAATAAGGGAGATTATACGTTAAATGTTGTCACTGTTGTCATTTTCTAAACCACATGAAAATATCAAATAGAAATAGAAAAAGCAAAGCAACGCTTTTATACATGCACCTGAGCATGGAGTACTCAATGTGAGCTATTTTGGTCGTTTTTTGTACGTCGTCTGTCCGTCCATTTTGTGTTTACACTATAGCATCCGCAAATATGAGTCAATCTTTATCAAGCTTTGTCAAAACAAGTATTATCATACGTTCTCAAATGAGATTATGGGTCGGATTGCACTAGAAAGTCCTGTACCTGCCTTTGAATATCACAAATAGCTAGTTTTGACATTGGTTACACTCTAGCGCCTACATTTGTTAATTGATGAAGATAAAAATTCAACATGATGTAGGTTTCTATAAGACCACGAATAACTTTGATTTTCAGTTTGATTGGATAAGAAGGTTGGGCGTTATTTGACCTTGAATTTGACAATATCACTGTTTTCATCTTGTGTTGAAATATTGACAAATCGAGACAAATTTTGAATACAATCTTGTATAAAATTACTTAAAATTTATCTTAATTGGAACAGAACTTGTGGACTTATCTGTCCTTCATTTTGAGAAAGGATGGGTTGCAACAAGGGTTCAAAAAATAGATTTTCTTTAAATTCTGTGAATTGATAGGGTCACATAATATCTTTAATTTGCATGTGTAATAATTCTGATGAGGGCTTACTTTGGAGATAATGGCTATCAAAGTGGGTGGGGTAAATTGACACGAGGAGCAAATTTTTACTTTAAAGTTGAATAACATTTTCTGTATAGATCATATCGAATTGAAATTTTACATGTACTTTCAATGTACTAAGGACAGAAGATTTGTGGAATCATTGACTATGTATATTGGTTTGGTGTTTTTCTGTATTCGAACTTCTGTCAATCTCAAATTTTGCTTATTTTTGATGTACCAACTTTATGAAACTATCTCTACAGCTTTTACTTTTGTATGAAAGAGAATGATATTTTGTGAACATGATTCTATATAATGTAACTAAATATGTGTTAACTTTGGGTTAAATGCATTGCATAGAACCCAAGTTATTTGACCTTGACCTTCAAAGGTCATTCTAAAAAACACTTGTTATAATTTTTAGCTATATCTTGATATAAAAATGGGCTTATAAAGTATATTTCAATAAATAAAGTCACAGGTATAATATTCTTGCTGTTCTAAGTTTGTTAAATGCAAATTCACAGAAAACCTTGACCTTGACATACAGAATAATAATGCCTATTGAAAAGGAAATTGTCCTCTTGTCCCTTCAAAAGTCATTTTTATTTGCGTAAAAGTCAGTATCAATCATAAATTTTCCACTGAACTAAGTAATTACAACTAGATTATTATGAAAATAAACTGTTTTGGTTAAATTCACTTCATATACCAATTTTCATGATAAATTTTAGCTCAAAATCTTAAAATTTCATATTTTAGAATAACCTTTGAAGGTCTAGGTCAAATAACTTTGGGTTTTTGTTATGGATTTAAGCCAAAGTTAAAACATATTTAGTTACATTATATAGAATCATGTTCACAAAATATCATGTCGTTTCATACAAAAGTAAAAGCTGTAGAGATAGTTTCGTAAAGTAAGTATATCAAAAATAAGCAAAATCTGAGATTTACAGAAGGACGAATACAGACAAACATCAAACTAATATACATGGTCAATGATTACACAAATCTTCTGTCCTTAGTGTATTGAAAGGACATGCAAAATTTCAATTCGATATGACCTATACAGAAAAATTTATTTAAATTCAAAGTAAAAATTTGCTCCTCATGTCAATTTACCCCACCCACATTAAAGCCATTATCTCCAAAAGTAAGCCCTCATCAGAATTTTTACACATACAAATTAAAGCTATTATGTTACCCTATCAATTCACAGAATTTAAAGAAAATCTATTTTTTGAACCCTTGTTGCAACCCATCCTTTGTCGTTTTCGTTTTTTTTTTTTTCACCCTAACAGCCACAAAATTGATATTGACCAATCTAGAGGTAACATAGACATAATGTTAGTGGCCATTAGATCTTGGAGAAGTTTGAATTTCAATATTATTCAGGATATTACTTGCTTAGTTATCTGCCCTGGAATTTTATAAAAAAAAGAGTGACAACAAAGTCGATGATAGCACTTCTCTACCCGATCAGACGGAAAATTAAAATCATCCGAGATCTTATGGTAACCAACATCAAATTTTTTCAACATCTAATTTACATCATGAATGGCGAATAAATATAGATGATAGAGAGCAAACAATGTCAAACCAGCTATTTTTGACGCCCAAAGACAGATGATTCAGGACTCTGTTTTTTGTACTTTTTGGCATTTTTATCAAGAAGTCAAGGGCAAGTAATCCAGAATCTACTGAAGCCATTTTGAAAATTATATTACAAATTGTGGTAATATTATCCTCATTCACCATTAGAAAGATGAATTGAATAAAATGAGAGCTGAATTCTGTTGTGTTTTTTTTTATTTTTTTCGTTAAGTTAGTCCTTTCAAAAATCATAAAAAATACATAACCACGTTTATTGCCCCTTTTCTCCTGTACATGGCCCCCAATTGAATAAAAACGACATGTATTCAAAGCGACATATGTATTAAAGTATTTCAATGCATCATTTGTTTTAAAAGTAATAATTGTTAGTTAAACTGTATAAGAAATCAATTAACACCTGATGGTTTTGAGGGCGAGTTACCCCACCCACCTTTATTTAATGTGTCTTCCAAACCAGGGCTCCGTTCAAGTACTTTGCCAACATAATGTTAGTATATTATTGGTCAAATGTCTACAGCGAAAATGAAGAAAAATTCGGCTGTGTCACAGAAAGGGTCTTATTGACACTCATCCTTTGTTGAAAATATTGAATTTAGAGTTCTAACAAGTGTGTTTTTATTGTTTATTCATTCAAAGATTTATTTATTTATTCAATTTACTAACTTATCTGGTCAAAGTTTTTCATTGTATTTGTGATGTACTTATTGTTTCAAATACATGATTAAGTGTTAAAAGATTTTATAACATTATCCACGACTTTTAATATATCTAAAAACTATATATTAAAGACAACTTAGGTTCCCATCTCAGTTTCCAGTGTGACTCGTATCACACAGTGACGTGAGTGTGATTCCTATCATTTTTCTCCGAGATCATTTTCTCTCGAAAACGAAACTTAAATAACCCCTTTGCGTGAAAAACTTCCTTCTTTTGACAAAATGTATTCATAATACTGCAAAACTCAGGCTTAGATTGAATAAATTCACTGGAAAGCTTATTTTTGAATTTCACATACCAAAAGTGTGATTCCTACCATATCACTCAAACACACATTTGAAGGATATTTCATGAAAACTATGCGTATTTGATCAATTATTTAAAAGGGAGACTGAAGCGCACCAAAATGCGGGTACTCTGCACTACATGTCATTTCTAAAATCGGCCAAAAACCAAGGGAAAACAATGAAACAAACCTTCTATCGTACGGAATTCGTAAACAAACAGTGTGAGATTACCACATGTGTATCACGTGATTAGCCACCCTGATTTTCACAATGATTCAGATATCATTATGGTTCTAAATGCAGAAACAAGATTTGACCCTGTGACCTAGTTTTTGACCTCACATGGCCCCCTTTTTACATTGACCAGATATCATCAAGATAAATATTCTGAACATTTTTCACGACCATAAAGTAAATATTGTGGTTCCTAAAGCAACAGGATTTGACCTAGTGACCTAGTTTTAGACCTCGCATGACCCACTTTTCACATCACCTAGATATCATCAAGATAAACATTCTGAACAATTTTCACAATGATAAAGTAAATATTTTGGTTCTTAGAGCAAAAACAAAATTTGACCTAGTGACCTAGTTTTTAACCGTGAATGACCTGCTATTCATATCATCAAGATAAACATTTGGAATTTTCACAATGATTGAGTAAATAATTTGGTTCTTAGAGGAAAAAAAGATTTGACCTAGTGACCTAGTTTCTGACCTCACATGGCCCCCCCTTTTTACATTAACCAGTATCATCAAGATAAATATTCTGAACAATTTTCACAACCATAAAGTAAATATTTTGGTTCCTAGAGCAAAAACAAGATTTGACCTAGTGACCTAGTTTTAGACCTTGCATGACCCACTTTTCACATCACCAAGATATCATCAAGATAAACATTCTGAACAATTTTCTCAATGATAAAGTAAATATTTTGGCTCTTAGCGCAAAAACAAAATTTGACCTAGTGACCTACTTTTTAACCTCAAAAGACATGCTATTCATATCACCAAGATATCATCAAGACAAACATTCTGATATTTTCACCATGATTGAGTAAATAATTTGGTTCTTAAAAGAAAAACAAGATTTGACCTAGTGACCTAGTTTCTGACCTCACATGACCCACTTTTAAAATGACCCATATTTCATCATGATAAACATTCTGAACAATTTTCACAATGTTTGAGTACATATTTCCGTTCTTAAAGCAAAAACAAGAATTGACCCAATGACCTAGTTTTTGACCTTACATGACCCACACTTTGTACATAACCTGAATATCAAGATAAGTATTTAGGATAGTTTTGACAAAGTTTTGGGGCAAAAATGGCATCTCTAGAGCAAAAGAAAGGATTCTGCAATATTTGAGCTTGTGACCTAGTTTTTGACCTTGCATGACCCACCTTTGATCAAGACCAAGATATCATCAAGATAAACATTCAGGACAAATTTTACAAAGTTTGGACCAAAATTGGCATTGCAGAGCAAAAGGGAGGATTTTACAAGATTTGGCCTCGTGACCTAGTTTATGACCTGACATGATCCACTTCTTGACATGACCTAGATATCATCAAGATAAACATTCAGGTCAATTTTTAGAAAGTTTGGGCAAAAACTGGCACATCCAGAACAAAATGAAGGATTTTAGAAGATTTGACCTCGTGACCTGGTTTTTGACCTTGTATGACCCACTTCAAATCATTTCATAGATATAATCAAGATAAATATTGAGGACAATTTTGACAAAGTTTTGACAAGAATTGGCACTTCCAGAGCAAAAGAAAGGATTTTATAAGATTTGACCTCTTGACCTAGTTAATGACCTAGCATGACCCACTTCTTGACTTGACCTTGATATCATCAAAATGAACTTTCATGACAATTTCTACAAAGTTTGGACAAAAATTGGCACTTCCAGTGTAAAAAAATGGATTTTACAATAATTGACCTAGTGACCTAGTTTTTGACCTGGCTTGACCTATCTTTTAACATGACCTTAATATCATCAAGACAAATATTTTGACCAATTTTCACAACGATTGGGCACCAAATGTGGCCCCTAGAGCAGAAAGAAGATTTGACCTAGTGACCTACTTTTTTACCCCATTATGGCCCCGATTCAAATTCTTTGAAGTATTTTGAAAAAGCATGACCCATAGATCATATGTGTGAAATATGATTGAATTCTGCCCAGTACTTTAGGAGGAGAAGATTTTTTTGTGAAAAGTTGACGGATGGACAGATGGACAGATAGACAGTTAGACAGACAGACGCCGGACAACAGACCGATCACAATACCTCACCTCAAGCACTTTGATGCTCAGGTGAGCTAAAAATCATAAAAAACAAGCAAATTCGTTGAATTGATATCCCCCGCCGAACATATTTTCATTGTCAATAAAGTAGCGCGGAAACAAATAAAACTCTGTATGTATATGGCTTCAACAGAACGAATATCACTCTGTATGTATATGGCTTCAACAGAACGAATATCACTCTGTATGTATATGGCTAAAACAGTCAGGGGCATTAACTCTAAATTCGGTGGTCGAACTGGGTAACCCCGACGATATGCGCATGTCCTCATTGTAGTAAAGCTGTGTGCCAAGTTTCATTGAAATCCGGTGTATAGTTTTCAAGAAATAGGGCGGAAACGAATATCACTGTATGTATATGGCTTAAACAGTCAGGGGCAGTAACTCTAAATTCGGCAGTCGAACCGGGTAACCCCGACGATATGCACATGTCCACTTTGTAGTGAAGCTGTGTGCCAAGTTTCATCGAAATCTGGTCTACAGTTTTCAAGAAATAGCGCGGAAACGAATATCACTCTGTATGTATATGGCTTAAACAGTCAGGGGCAGTAACTCTGAATTCGACTGTCAAACCGGGTAACCCCGACGATATGCGCATGTCCTCATTGTAGTTAAGCTGTGTGCCAAGTTTCATTGAAATCCGGTGTATAGTTTTCAAGAAATAGCGCAAAAACGAATATCACTCTGTATGTGTATGGCTAAAACAGTCAGGGGCAGTAACTCTAAATTCGGCGGTGGAACCGGGTAACCCCGACGATATGCGCATGTCCACTTTATAGTGAAGCTGTGTGCCAAGTTTCATCGAAATCCGGTCTACAGTTTTCAAGAAATAGCGCAGAAACGAATATCACTCTGTATGTATATGGCTTAAACAGTCAGGGGCAGTAACTCTGAATTCGACGGTCGAACCCGGTAACCCTGACAATATGAGCATGTCCTCATTGTATTAAAGCTGTGTGCCAAGTTTCATCGAAATCCGGTCTATAGTTTCAAAGAAATAGCGCGGAAACGAATATCACTGTATGTATATGGCTAAAACAGTCAGGGGCAGTAACTCTAAATTCGGTGGTCGAACTGGGTAACCCCGACGATATGCGCATGTCCACTTTGTAGTAAAGCTGTGTGCCAAGTTTCATCGAAATCCGGTCTACAGTTTTCAAGAAATAGCGCGGAAATGAATATCACTCTGTATGTATATGGCTTAAACAGTCAGGGGCAGTAACTCTGAATTCAATGGTTTAACCGGGTAACCACGACAATATGCGCATGTCCTCTTTGTAGTGAAGCTGTGTGCCAAGTTTCATCGAAATCCGGTCTATAGTTTCCAAGAAATAGCGCGGAAACGAATGTCGGACAGACGGACGGACGGTCGGACGGACGGAAGGATGGACATGGCAAAAACAATATCCCCCCCGAAAAATTTTTTCGGCGGGGGATAATAAACAACATCATTCAACGGGGATTCTAGAATTTTATAATGCAAGCATGTACTTGGTAGCTTTAATAAACGCAAGAACTTGAGCAAGAAACGATAATTATGGTCAAAGTTGTAAAAATGTAATTACCACATTTCCTTCATAGTGTGGAATTCCTTCAAACTGGCACCGGTTAGGGAAATATTGTGCAAAGTTCATTCCATAGCTAACCTGGAAATTAAAGCGATATAAATGTTTTTATTTATATTCAGACTTTTTTTATCCCATACCAAAACTGCTTCATCTAGATATTGATAAAGAACATCTGTATTTTAATTAAAACAGGGATATTTATCATTTCTTGGAAAACGATATATTTTGTACTTTGTCAGTAGTTTTTCTCATTAGGGAAATCAAAATCAGGGTTGATTGTGGAGAATATTGAGTTACATTCTCATTATGATTCAGTAAGATAAGAAGTCCTTCACCTGGTGTCTTGCTATCGTATGAACAGCAAAATGTCTGGCTTTTGTTATGGTATCATGCATCCGACTGAAAAGACATTTAGATAGAGCAATTTACACTACCTTTTCCCAAATCTATGGACGTCCAATGATAGACATGCATATTCTAATCATCTTTTAACCCTTTCCCAAACAACACAATTTCAAGGTGATTCACTTCAAAAACTGCCAAAAATGATAAAATGGAAGCTATTTAAGATGGGATTTGTGTAAAATATAGCACAGAAAATGTTGAGACAAAAGGAGAAACTGCTGGTTATCAGCAGTTTCTTCTTTTGTTTCAGTGTTTTCCCAAGTCTTTTCTATTAAGGACGTCAAAACCAGGTCTTGTTTGGGAAAGGGTTAACCGTTCCAGAATTTGTTAAAAACTTATAGCACCTGGCCCCGTTTTTCTCGAAAAAACTTAAGTACATTCTCAGACTGAAATCTGAGCACTGTACTCAAATCACACGAAATCCACGCAAACTTCAATAAAATAACCTTCAACATTGGATCTAGTATTCCATTGAAATTGAGCATGTACTCTTGAGTATGTACTTAAGTATTTTCGAGAATCCGGGGTCTGGTATAAAATCCATGAAAACTGACAGATTAAACTATTAACAGACCTTTTAAAAAGACAATTATTAACCTATAAAATACCTGTAAACATACCAGACTTTTTACACATTTTCTTCAAACAAAATGGTTTTTCTAAAGGTCAATCTTGGCAATTTTTATTTGATGCACATGTACTAACTACAGGAGCATAACTATTACAAACCTTGGGATCTTCAAGCATATTGATAATATTGGAGGATTAAACGACACATTTGTAAAGGATGTGCAGGTCATTCCCCGTTTCTCCCATTTTCCTCTGTCATAGTATCCAGATGTGACTACAGCAACTGTAAAAACAAAAATTGAGTTAGAGAAATATTATTGTCATTGAAATGTTTATTAACACATTCCTACATATTGTTGCTTTTTTGATGTCCCACAAGATACAGGCTTTAAGTAAAAACATTGTGTAAAATGAAGAAATTGCTTGCACCAAGCAATTTCTTCATTTTCCACAACATTTCCACTTAGAGAAACCAAGAAATGTAAAATTACATTCACTTGAAAAGTACAAAAAATCGAGTTTGTGATATGTAACCAAATTTTCATTTTTTGAGTAGATTTACAAGAGGCTGGTGTTCATTTTACAGCCTGTTCTATAAATAAATTGTCATTTTTAAAATTGTTTGAAGTTGATTATTGATCAGTCAACAACAAAGGTACCCATAACAAAGGTACATTACCTGGTTGTGGTACACCTTGCATGATGGATTTGTATGTTCTCTTGATATCTGTATCATCATCACATTCATGGAGTCGATCAGTCTTATTTAGAATATCTTGAACTACAAAGGAATGATAAATGTAGATGGTTAACCCTTTCCCAAACAACAAAATTTTGGGCAGTTCCAAATTCAAAGACATTACAGACGACAATTTAAAGCGAATGAAATTAAAATATTCTGGTCTTTTGGGGTAGAAAATATTGTGGGAAATGAAGAAATTGCTTTTGACAAGCAATTTCTTCATTTCCCACAATGTTTTCCAATTCTATTTTCTTAAGGGGCGTCAAAAAACGTCAATATATTGGAATGGGTTAAACAAATAACTTTTTCCTTTTGATGATTTATATTTCCAGTGTAATCAAGTCATAATTTCCTCATTCATTTTAATAAATAATTAATTTTTTTTCCCAAATACAATGGTTATGTTATCATTAACAGAGAAAACTTTGAAGAAAATACCTGACGGGAAAAAAGAGAAGGCATTTGTTCCTTTTCCCTCAGCATTTTTATTTCCTGTTATTTTACATTTACTTTTACAAGGTACAGATCTTGATCTTGATTTCTTTACGGCAATACATCTTGAAGACTTTCTTACGCCGCGCATTACGTCAAGTGTAGGATTATTAGCGATTTTGCTTTTTGATAAGTTCACAAAAGATTTTCTCTGGATCACTAGAACTATTCGATTTAGCAATGATGTCCATTGGTAATGAGTTCCAGTCCTGGAAAGTGTTTGGTAAAACAAGAGCTGTCCATAAGACAGCACGCTCGACTTTTCTAAATTGCTTAACCCAGAATTTCTAAGTCAAAAAATTGAATGTGAGAGTAATGAATCTTTGCCTAGAGGCTAATATTATGGTCACAAAAGCATGTGCAAAGTTTCAGAGCAATAGCATAAGTAGAAACAGATGTTTGAAAAAACTTTAACCTTTGTGAAATTGTTGCAACGCCGACGCAAACGCCGTCGCCGACGCCCGGGTGACATTTTCTCATTTTCTTCGAAAAGTCAAGCTAAAAATTAATTTGTAGATGTCCATCCGTGAATATGGTAGGTTTATATGTCCAGAGTGTCTATTTTTTGATGGTCTTTAAATTGGTCTTGTAACTTGATGTATTGGGATTGAAATTTTGTGCTCAAGTCCTTTGCACAATAAAATCAGGCGGTTTTTCCTTCGTCTCTCTTTAAGATCTTCTAATTTGAGTTAAAATGTTGGTCATACTTCCACTGGTGTAGTCGTAAATAGATGAAATGAATCTTGCAGCTCTCTTTTGTACTGTTTCAATTTTCTCTTGTAGATAGGCCTATGATTGTTGGGGGTCCCATGCTGCACTAGCATATTCCGAAACCAGTCTGATCAGTCCTTTGTATGCTTGTAAAACTGTATGAAAATGACTGATTGCTTTCTTGTTGTTCGGAGAGGCTTATCACTATTAGGGGGAGAAGCTACTGTGAATGGATCTGATGATCATTTTGATGTAGAGACATTTTTATGTCTAAACTTGTCTTTTCAAAAGTTTTTTTTAGATTGGAGATAAAACATGTATGAATTCCCTATAAAATTCGCTGTATACTCGTTTGGGCATGCTTTTTCGTATTAGTAATCTTTACTGAGTGTAAGAAGCTTGCTGTGTAGAAAAAGAACTCTTGGTTGGACTTGCTTAGATATTAGAGAATCTTATATCGGTAGACTTATTTGTCCACTACTGGAGCAAGTCAGAGAGGAGCTCTTCTTACACTTGCTTCTGTGACAGATTGTCATATGGTAATTGGCTTAATTGCCTGTATGTGAAATATACCTACGAGTGTGCAGATAATAATCTAGAATTAGATTAAGTGATCTCAAATTTCTTATTTGAGCAGGGAGTAAATCTTTCTCAGGATGGATCTCTTTCGGACTTGCTTCCTTAGAATTGTATTTTAGCAGCTTTGCTGTGAGATAGATGATTCATCTTATAATTGTTAGACATGCTTAGTCTTACAATGTGAGCCAGTGTGGGAGGAGCTCTTCTCAGACTTGCTTATGGATAGCCTCTGGTTGCATCTCTTCTACACTCGCTTCTTGGCAAGGTAGAGCAACTGTGAAAGGAGCCCCTCTTAGACTTGCTTCTGGATAATCTCTTGTTGCATATCTTCTACATCCGCTCCTTGGTTAGGTATAGCATGTAGACTAAGGATGAACCTCTCTCTGGACTTGCTTAGATAATTTATCTTTCACTTGCTAGAATTTCCTTGTCTAGCATCGTGAGCAAGTGTGGGAAGAGGTCTTCTTGGACTTGCTTCTGAGACAACTGCTTGTTGCATCTCTTCTACTCTTGCTTCTTGGCGAGTAAGTAAAGCATGTTTATATGCTTGTAGTTTTACTTCTATTGGGCATTGTTGTAAGTTGCGTTATGTCTAATCCGAGTCTTCTCTGACGTAAATACGTTCTTTGATATTTTGATTTTTCGTTATTTAGCGAAAAATCAAAATATCAAAGAGCGTATTTACGTCAGAGAAGACTCGGATTACGTTATGTCTTGCAGGCTTTCTTACATGTTTCTTCAATATGTTTGTTCCAAGTAAGATTGTTAGTGATGTGAACAACACCAAGGTATTTGATTACTTTCAATGATTCTAACAGAGTATTCTTTAGTGTGTATCACGTATGTAAAGCTGATAGTAGATTTTTTCCTAGTAAAAGTCATCATGATACAATTCTTTTCAGAGTAGAACATGAATGCTAAAACATCACTTTGAAAAGAAATATCAATATCCCTTTGTTCATCTATTCATTTTGATGGAAAATTACTTGGTATGAGCTGGATCACCAAAATAACTAAGTGGTGTAACTGTATTGTTTTAGGTTATTTATCCTCGGTTGCCGGTTGCCCATATGACCGAGTAGTAGACTGGGCGTGCCCAGGAAGGAACTCCCTTCTTTTGACCTGATTCCAGCTTTGAATGGTGGAGGAAGACCCCAAGTGAGCACCTGGGTAGAACCACCGACGTTCCGCAAGCCAGCTGGATAGCTTCCTCACATGAAAGTTCATACGTCCCTGGCGGGATTCAAACCAACAGAGGTGAGGGGCAAGTGATCCTGAGTCAGCGACTCTAACCACTCGGCCACGGACGCCCCATGTAACTGTAAACGGTGTTGATCAGTTTTATAACCAGTGACAGTCTCCCCATTTTTAGATTCAAGTTGATGTAGATCCAATAATCCGATGATTTTCAATTTTACTAAGCTAATCTAATCATCGAGATGTCATCATAATTTAAATAGTCGCAATTTTGCACTAAAAATTCATCCTACAGTACTTTTCCTATTCGATTTCTTTCCAATGACAGGCCGGGTACGTTAATTTGTGGTGACGAATAGTTTCCTATCCATAAAGTCTAAGACACGTCATGTCCTTAAACGAATTGTGCATACTTACATTTAGTGCAAAATGGTCGTGAAATAGAAGCAATATTGGGCACTAAATTTGTTTTTCTTAATCGAAAAACGGCATTTAGTTTGTTTGTCATCTTTCACAGTTGATGACAAGGTGAAGGTCGTTTAAAATTCGAAACGACGGCTGTAGAGCTATTGTTAACTATTTCAGGGTGGCTAATCACGTGATACACATGTGGTAATCTCACACTGTTTGTTTACCGATTCCGTACGATAGAAGGTATATTTTATTGTTTTCCCGTGGGTTTTGGCCGATTTTAGAAATGACAATAAGTGCAGAGTACCCGGGCAACATTGCTCTTGTTTATGATGCTGGACTTTTAAGGTAGGGGTGTGCAATTTTCTTGAAATTCGAAAAAGAGTTTTCATTTGTTGTATGGTTGGAGTCACACTTTTGTGTGGCCAAGCTTGTTTTGAGTAATTTTGTTGTTTCATAACATGCTAAAGCACGCGTATAATAGTGACAAATGTAAAATGCAATACAGGGATAATGATCGTAAAATATTAAAAGCAGCAGAGTTGAAATTGGTAGTAAAACTGGAAAAAAAGCCAGAGGTAGGCGTCACACGGTATGATAAGAATCACACTGCATGTTGGAGACCAACATTGATAGGAATCACACTCGTTTAGTAATGGACCGACTTCAATACTCAAACACATTGTTAATACCAAGCTACATTGTATATATTCTAGGCCACTATTTGAAACAGGAAGAGTCGTCGTGGATCTGTGTTGGATGGTATGATTACTGAAAAAATGACCATGATTTTATGTAAATCCGGATTGGTAGTTGATATATAAAAGTTTATCTTAATAAGGGAGATTATATGTTAAATGTTGTCACTTTTGTCATTTTCGAAACCACACGAAAATACAAATAGAAGTAGAAAAAGCAAAGCAACGCTTTTATACGTGCACCTGAGCATGAAGTACTCAAGTTGAGCTATTTTGGTCGCTTTTTGTACGTCGTCTGTACGTCCATTTTGTGTTTACACTATAGCATCCGCAAATATGAGCCAATCTTTATCAAGCTTTGTCAAAACAAGTATTATCATACGTTGTCAAATGAGATTATGGGTTGGATCGCACTAGAAAGTCCTGAACCTGCCTTTGAATATCACAAATAGCTAGTTTTGACATTGGTTACACTATAGCACCTACATTTGTTGATTGATGAACACCTGGTGATGAAGAAAAAAATTCAACATGGTGTTGGTTTCTATAAGACCACGAATTACTTTGATTTTCAGTTTAGTTGTGCGTTATTTGACCTTGAATTTGACAATATCACTGTTTTCATCTTATGTTGAAATGTTGACCAATCGAGACAAATTTTGTATACAATCTTGTATAAAATAGATCTTTAATGACTTAAAATTTATCTTAATCGGAACAGAATTTGTGGACTTATCTGTCCTTTATTTTGAGAAATTTGCCGTTTTCGACTTATTTTCACCCTAACAGCCACAAAATAGATATTAACCAATCTAGAGGTATCATAGACATAATGTTAGTGGCCATAAGATCTTGGAGATGTTTTAATTTCAATATTATTCAGGATATTACTTGCTTAGTTATCTGCCCTGGAATTTGATAAAAAAAAGGGGGTGACAACAAAGTCGATGATAGCACTTCTCTACCCGATCAGACGGAAAATTGAAATCATCCGAGATCTTATGGTAACCAACATCATATTTTTTCAACATCTAATTTACAGCATGAATGGTGAATAAATATAGATGATAGAGAGCAAACAATGTCAAACCAGCTATTTTTGACGCCCAAAGACAGATGATTCAGGACTTTGTTTTTTGTACTTTTTGGCATTTTTATCAAGAAGTCAAGGGTAAGTTATCCAGAATCTACTGAAGCCATTTTGAAAATTATATTACAAATTGTGGTAATATTATCCTCATTACCATTAGAAAGATGAATTGAATAAAATGAGAAATGAATTCTGTTGTGTTTTTTTCGTTAAGTTAATCCTTTCAAAAATCATAAAAAATCCATAACCACGTTTATTGCCCCTTTTCTCCTGTACATGGCCTCCAATTGAATAAAAAACAACATGTATTCAAAGCGACATATGTATTAAAGTATTTCAATGCATCATTTGTTTTAAAAGTAATAATTGTTAGTTAAACTATATAAGAAATCAATTAACACCTGATGGTTTTGAGGGCGAGTTACCCCACCCACCTTTATTTAATGTGTCTTCCAAACCAGGGCTCCATTCAAATACTTTGCCAACATAATGTTAGTATATTATTGGTCAAATTTCTACAGCGAAAGTGAAGAAAAATTCGGCTGGGTCACAGAAAGGGCCTTATTGACACTCATTCTTTGCTGAAAATATTGAATTTAGAGTTCTAACAAGTGTGTTTTTATTTTTTTTTTATTATTCTTTCATTCAAAGATTTATTTATTTATTCAATTTACTAACTTATCTGGTCAAAGTTTTTCATTGTATTTGTGGTGTATTTATTGTTTCAATAACATGATTAAGGGTTAAAAGAATTTATATCATTATCCACGACTTTTAATATATCTAAAAACTATATATTATAGGCAACTCAGGTTCCCATCTCAGTTTCCAGTGTGACTCCTATCACACAGTGACGTGAGTGTGATTCCTATCATTTTTCTCCGAGATCATTTTCTCACGAAAACGAAACTTAAACAACCCCTTTGTGTGAAAAACTCCCTTCTTTTAACAAAATGTATTCATTATACTGCAAAACTCAGACTTAGATTGAATAAATTCACTGGAAAGCTTATTTTTGAATTTCACATACCAAAAGTGTGATTCCTACCATATCACTCAAACACACATTTGAAGGATATTTCACGAAAACTATGCGTATCTGATCAATTATTTAAAAGGGAGACTGAAGCGAAACCAAAATGCGGGTACTCTGCACTATACGTCATTTGTAAAATCGGCCAAAAACCAAGGGAAAACAATGAAACACACCTTCTATCGTACGGAATTCGTAAACAAACAGTGTGAGATTACCACATGTGTATCACGTGATTAGCCACCTTGTATTTTACATCGATTAAAGTGACAATTTATGGGTTTTTTAGTTCACTCATTCAGTATTACTTTTTTGTGTATAAATGATGCACTTGATTGTATGATAATGTACAATTCTTTTAAAATCATTCTACAAGAAATGATTCGAAACTACAGATTTGAAAGAGATGCTAAACAATTTTGACAGCAGACAGCATGAGTTTTGTCTAGTTTTGCTTTACTCCTTTGTATTTTTGCCTTTTCATTTATAAATGACAAGTTTTAGTAGACATCTGATTTCCGTCAGAAGTAAGAGTACCAAAAGCTCCAAGCAATGGCTCCAGCGACAGTTCAGTGATCCGTACGTGAAGCAGGCAGCAGCTGATAATCTGAGGTGCAGAAGTGCCTACAAGCTGAAAGAGATCAATGAGAGATTCAAACTTTTGACCACTGGCGATGTTGTCATCGACTGTGGTGCTGCTCCGGGCTCCTGGAGTCAAGTGGCGTCTCAGGCTGTACAGTCAGAGAAAGGTAAAACGGGTCTCAGGTAAAGCTGACCATAGATGATGGTGGTTAATGAATAAAAAATATCAAATGGGTGTGTCTGGAACCCACTGTGGATTTAGTCCCTGGACTTATGCACATTCACTGAAAAATCTTCACGAAATCCTCTGACATTTTTATGGCTATTCAATTATTTGTTTAAGATCTGATAAGCCCAATGCTGCCCATATCACTGTAATTAGAGATATCAGGTTTCAGGCAGTCTGCTGGTCA